>JARHVA010006654.1:717500-762500 GCA_037957365.1 Torreya grandis
GTTAAAGAAGGATCCATGTATAATGAATTATAGATAGTTTTATTTGAACCTATTATAATATATAAGGTACTAAATGATCCATGAGTCTATTTAATATAAAATACTATAGGGAAAACCAATGTCCTTAGATTGGTTTTTCATCTATAAGTCATACCTATGATTCATATATGGAAATGGGTGAATATGTAATAAATGCAAGGGTGCCCATCATCAATAAAGTAGGTACTCCACTACCTAAAACATGGCATGATTATCAATATCATGACTTGAGGATTTGATCCTCATAAGCATGGTAAGTGGACTTAGGGTCTCGAGGTAGTGAGCTAGTACTTGGAAAGGTAGTTAGAGGCTTTGATTTTGCTCAAATGGACTTGATCATCATGTAAAAAAAACCTTATATCTAGGGGAACACTCTCAACCTATGAGAGGAGCTTGGGTATTAGTGGGACAACAAGAGGTCTATTTGTTGATCAACACATGTATGTAAAATAAAATCAAAAAGCGACCACTTCTCTCCTTGATCTAGAGGGATTTCCTCCACTCTTTAAATGTCAAAATCCCCTCTCTCTTGCTTCCTTTATAATATAATTATAGCCTTCAAGCTATTATTTTAGATCCCTCTCTTAGGCATGACTACAATCTACCAAGATTGAGCCTTACAACCTCTTGAGATAAATAAGATGACTATTTTTAGATTTCATGATATTAGCCTAGTGTGTTCATGTTAGTTTAATTTGTATAAGTGGGAAAGCCTTCTCCCTTGCTAAGTTCAAATCTCACCTAGCCGGTACATTGTTTGGTTATGCAGGTCATGTTTAGTGTTTGATGTCATTTGACTAAAGCCAAAAGTGGACATGTTGACTAGATTAGTGCCTTGAACTAAGCCTCTCCATCATCTCCCTTAGGTTTCACTCACTTGATGAACCTCTTCATGAAATGTTGATACATGATATGCATTCGGAGTCATATAACTCATTATTTTTTTCTATCTCACTAGTGCTTTATAGGTTCAAGTATGAGTTTTTTTAATTCTTCATGGTGCATCACCATAAGTTAGAATAGGTTTTAATTTTTTAACTCTTTCTCCCTTTTTACACCAACTAGCTTTAGGTTTTAGAAGTAAGGGTCCAAAATGATGCATCAGAGGAGCTAGCCTCATTAAAAATCATAGAGTTATGGTCTCGATATAGGTTGTGGTCTATGTTTGAGGGTAGGACTCAAACACTCCTCCTTTTAGCTAGGGTATAACCTAGAGTGATAATAGTTCTATCACACCTAGTGGGACCAGGTCTAAAAGAAGACGAAAATTATTAGTGTGTCTTTCCTCTATCATCTTTTGAAATCAACCACATTAGCACCAGTGAAGACTCCAAATCAAATATTTTGGTTATGAGTATACAAGGTATATATCAATGAAGTTTATAATTAGTTTTTTGCATCTCATTTGATGTAGGATGTCAATTTAAAAAGCTATGGTGAATATTCTTATTATCTTCCTCCTTATCAATAGTCCCAATATGATCCATATGAACCTTGTTATGAGCCTAATTATCCCTACCAAGATTTTTGTCAAAGCTATGAGGAACCTTGGCAAGTTTCTCATGATCCTTATTATCAAAGGAATAGTTCTCACCTTCCTCATAACCCTCACCAACAACATGAGGACTTATTTCAGTCATATATGCAAGAGTATTTCCCTGGTCCATTATATGAACAACAAGCCAATCATAATATTGATCCTCAACCCTATCATGAGCCATCTATACCAACACTTAAGAAAACTCTAATAAGCCTTGAAAAACATGCACTAGAATTGAGCTCATAGAGATCTTATGGCCAACATGGCTCTACTCACCTGATTCATCATGTGAGAGAGTCATTATAGTAGATAAAAAAAGAATGAACACCTATTGAGATATCAAATTGCAAAAATCTCATAGGTGACATGATGGATATAGGTAGTTACATTCATAGTATTGAGGAAAAGCTAAAAGGCCTTGAGGGATAGTAGATCCAACCTCACCAACATTTTGTTCCTACATATACCCCACATCAACCTCATTATGTACCATCTATTCCTCCTCAAGAGACCATTCTAAGTGACCCTTTGAATATGCCAAGTACCTCATATGTTCCTTAGACATTGCTTTATTATGGATCTATTCAAGAGAGTTTTCAAAGAAAGAGGGATATTTTTGTGGAAAAAGCTATTGTTTGGGTCCAAGACTCCATCCTTCCTTAAGAACCCCTTATAAAGTCCTTTAAAGTTCCAATTTGGAACTAGGTTGTGAAATCATGGGGTAGGCCAAGTGAGGCAGATCTAGAATTGAGGACCCAAGATAAAGAATGATATGAACCTCTATAAACCTCTCTCATCCCTATTTAAGAGTATCTTTATGTCCTTTACCTTCATGAAGTCCCTAATAACCTTAAAGTGGAGCTATTTCAAGAGATTATCTATAAGAAAATTAGAGAGTTGGAGCTAAAAGTAAGGAAAAAAGAGGAGAAACATGATCAAAAGGTCAAAATAGAACCTCTACCTTTCCCATCTTAGAGCCAGGTCATTCATTCAAGTAAATCCAAGGTCATTCAAGCCCCATCCCTCCCTCCTTAAGAACCTAGGTCATTTCCATCATATAAATCCATTCAAAATAATGGGTAGAAGAATGCAGAGGTAGTGATTGTTGAAGTCAGACAAGAGACCTTGCATCCTCCACTCGTTTCCCCTTAAAATCTTAAAGCCTTTCCTTCATGGAGATGTATTCAAGAGGCAAAGGAATAGGAAGAGGAGGTGGAGCTGAAGGTGAAGGTGATCCAATAAGATCATTTTAGGAGCAAAATCAAGTACCTATGGTAACTTCTTTGGACCTCTCTCATCTTTCTAAATATTTTCAAGGATATTTTATGACACTCTTTGATAAATAACCTCTCCTCTATGAGGCAAACACATAAGATGCATCCAAAGAAGCATAAAGTGAAGGTGACTTGAGTGACCAAGAAGAATAAATCATGATTGGGACACTTCTTGGCAAGGGCAAACATGCTTCGATTTTCCATGTTGATACAAAGATGGAACAAGTGCAAAAGAAAGATGAGGTAGAAGCTAAAATACAAGTGCATGAGGAAGAATTTGATGATGTATAGGAGAAAGATGTCCTAGTTGGACAAGTTGATGATGTTCTCATTGAGCACCTTAATAACATAGAAACTACCATTTATCATGAAGAACAAGAGCTTACAGGAGAAGAACAAGCTAAAATTAAGAGCATGCTTAGTCATTAGCTTGATATTTAAAATGAATTAGTTCATGTTTTTGGTCAAGAAACTGATATGCTTGCTTCTAAATTTCATTTTGAAAAGGGTCTTATTAAACTGCAAATCCATGAGAGAAAATATTTTGATTTGTTTGATATCTTGCTTTCAAGTTTTTATTTACTTAAATGGGATCTATTGCAGAATAAGAAGTGTACTATCATCAAGAAAGACGTAGTTATTCTCTCAAGAAATGACAAGTTTGAACTTTTCAAACATGGTTATCAACTTTTCTCTCCAACTTCAGACATCTCTCTGCTATTTAAAGTTGAGAAGGAGCTCAAATGGCCTCAATAAGTAATAAGATCAAGTCCATCTCCCTTAGAGGTCAAACTCACATATATTTCAAAGGAGACACATCAAGTTGGTCTATATGTTCATGATCATCTATTCAGGAATAAGGAAAAAATGAAGCAATTCTTGCAAAGTCCACAAACTTGGAAGGAGTATGATTGGGTCTTGGACTCATGTCTACAATTCATGCACTTAAAATTGGCAGTAAAATAACTAGTTATTTCCCCAAAAATACACGAGCATCCAATTTCTCATAGATTTATAAAAGAGATTTCAAGAAAACTAAGTATGCTTCAAAGATCTATGTTGCATCAAATAAATTGCCTTTTGACCTTGGATGAAAACTTATTACCTTAGGCTAGTTGTTTTATGTTTGTTTTGTTTCAATAAATGAGTAGCAAAAGTAAAGGTATGCTCCCCATTTCTTTGTTTTATTATAGGTTAGTGTTCCTTGTGTTGTTAGTTTAGGTTCCTCTTCTATTTCATTTTGCTCCTTTTGGATTTTATTTTTCCTTAAGAGGTTAGGACAAGATTGGCACATGATCTGGGTTCCTTTTGCATATATAGGCATGCAAAACTTATGATTTTCCATGTTGGCCAATTTTGGCACACATTTTATTTTTTTTCATGGTTTGATGAAGAAGTAGATCCAAGGCTCAAAAATGGGTCAAACATTGCCAAGTAAAAGAGACCATGTAGGTTCTCATTTTTTTTTCAACATTTAGAATATGGTCTAGAGTTATAGATCCCTTATAAGGTGTTAAGAGTGCTTGTAATTATTTAGGAATATCTTAGTATTCATCTAGTTCTTCATTGTGTTCACTGGGTCTAGTGGTAGAAAGTATAAGTAGGTGGTTTGTTGAGGACAAATATCAGACATATGGACGAGTCAAGGAGAATTGGCCATATGGGTTTGTTCAATTTATTCCAAGATCATATAATCTAAATCTAAAGTCCTCCACCAAATCATAAATAGAGTTATCCATGTGCAAAGATGGGCTTTTAGGAATTTTTGCTAAGTTACCCATACCTAGTCATTTGAGCTCAATTGCCATCATCACACAAAATCAGTCATAGACCAACCAACTTAAACTTTGAATATATTCACTTTGGGAGCTCCCACCAATGAATCAAATGGGTTTATCGCTTTTTACCTTAAGAACATCTTTTGAAATTTTGATGCTTCCATGATTATCATTCTTTAAGATATAAGCCTTCAAAGTTGATTAAAATGAACCTACAACATGGGACACTCTTGCAAACATCAAGTTAAATCTTGGGTAAAAATCTACCTATGATTAAATTTGACATTCTATGGGGCATCAATCAAGTTCTACGAAATAATGAATGATGGTCATGTGAACGTCAAATTTAAATATAGATCAGGACAATCCTATTGAGCTTAAATTTGACAATCACATGACCATCAATGATAGTCATGTGAATGTAAAATGATGATAATGAGGACATCAATTTTTAGATCATGAAGTAGCCATTGGGTTTTAAACAATGTGTCCCAGTTGATCAATGGTCTGCATTACACAATACCCTCATATCTAATGGTGAGCATGAGTCAAAATGGTCAGTAAATATCAAGATCAAATGTGTGCATGACAAGTGACAGAAATGCATTAGACTGGTAGGAGATCGATGGCTCATAGGAATTTATGCATAGGTAGATTGATGGAGTGAGTTGGTCAATGAGTCAAGGATCTGTATTGAGCATTAACAACCAATGAAAATTAAGGTTGAGAATAATGATAAGCTTAGGATTCTTGATGAGGTTCAAAGGTAATTTTTTACCATGAAATCAAGGTTTTGTAGGGTCTTCTTGATTCCATTAAATTTTTTTCAAACATCATAGAGTGGTCTAACTGATGCAATCAAGTATGAGGATCATAAGGGATCACCATTGGAGTTAAATATTGATCTTGAGTCTGATAAGTTAGAGCTTACAAGGTTCTTTCTTGTGACTGGTTCACCAAGTTAAAGAAGGATCTATGTATAATGAATTATTGGTCCCTATAGAGATATAATAGGTTTAGTTAAACCTAATTAATATAGAAGATGATAAATTATCCATGGGTCCATTTAATATAAAATACTATAAGGAAAACCAATGTCCTTAGATTGGTTTTCCATCTATAGGTGAGATCTATGATCTATATATGGAAATGAGTAAATATGTAATAAATGCAACGGTGCCCATCATCAACAAAGAAGGTACTTCACCACCCAGACATGACATGATTGTAAATATTAGGAATTAAGGATTTGATCCTCATAAACATGGAAAGTGGACTTAGGGTCACGAGGTGGTGAGTTGGTACTTGGAGAGGTAGTTATGGGCTTTGATTCTACTCAAATAGACTTGATCATCATGTAATAAACTCTTGTCTCTAGGGGAACACTCTCAACCAATGAGAAGAGCTCAAGGATTAGTGGGATAGAAAGAGGTCTATTTGTTAATCAAAACATGCATGTAAAATATAATCAAAGGCTGCCATCTCACTCCTTGATTTGGAGGGCTTTCCTCCACTCTTTGAACACCAAAATCCCCTCTCTCTTACTTTATTTTTGCTATAAGTATAGACATTGAGCTATTATTTTGGATTCCTCTCTTGGGCATGACTAGAATCTACCAAGATTGAGCCTTGTAGTGTCTTGACATAAATAAGATGACCATTTTAAGATTTCATGATATTAGCCTAGTGTTTGCATGTTAGTTTGATTTGTATAAGTGGTTGATACTTCTCCCTTGCCAATTCCTAATCTCACCTACCTAGTATAATGTCTACTTATGCAGGTTATTTGTAGTGTTTGATGTCATTTTAATGAATCCAATATTGGACATATTGACTAGATCAGTGCCTTGAACTAGGCCTCTCCATCATTTCCCTTAGGTTTCACTCACTTGATGAACCTCTTCATGAAATGTTGATGTATGATAGTCATTTGGAGTCATATAGGTCTTTATTTTTTTCTATCTCAATAGTATTTTAGAGTCTCAACTATGAGTGGATGGAAAATCTTCATTATACATCACCAAGAGTTAGAATAGGTTTCACTTTTACAACTCCTCCCTTTTCACCCCAGCTTATTTTAGGTTTTAGAAGTAAAGGTCTAAAATAATTCATCAGAGGATCTAGCCTTATTAAAAATCTTAGAGGATTGGTCTATATATATGATACCCACAACCTTATACCATTTCCATGTTAGTCCAAGTTTGAGGGTAGGACTTGAAAACTCCTCCTTTCAGCTAGGGTGCAAACTGGAGTACTAACACTAATATTTAACCAAGGTATTATTTAGTTTTAGCATCAAACATTGAATTAGAGAGATATATAGATTGTCTTGTCCTGAGACTCAACAATAAGCCCATAAATCTTGTTCAATAAGCTTTATTATTCACTATTTAGTCTAGATATTGACTTTGGCATTCACAATGGAAACCTTTCTTTCTAACATGAAGTCCAATCTAGTACATGTAGCTGTCAAGATGTCCACATAATCCACTCAGCATAAATATAAGACTTGATTAAGGCATGATCTAATTTTCACCAAGCCTAGTATCATTATCTTTACCTTACCATTTAAAATCACAAACCACAATTTTATACACCATTTACTTCATATGTTCCATGGTTTCAAATTGTTTAGTGGTATTCGAATATTTAGTTTTCTTTATAAAAGTTTTTTTTTGTTAAAGCATAATAAAGATATGTAAGTCTTTTTGTGTATAAGTCATTATTTTTTAATATTTTTTAATAAATAAATGTAATTATATATTACTCTAAGAGTCATAGGTTTTAAAAGTCTAAAAAGTGTCAAAATTCTTTTGGTATTTTTGTTTTATATTTAGTAAAAAATCAAAAGTGTCCATTTCTAGGGTCCATTGTAAAAAAAATAAAAGTAAAATTGATAGATAAAATTCATTGAGCCATTTGTCATATGACATATAGAGTCATGAATGTCAAAATAAAAAATAATATGAGAGTTAGAGTCATAGTCAAAAGTGTCGATATTTTGTAACAATGCATTCTCAGTTTAAAATAATTTCCCATGAGATTCAAATTTGTAAAATGGATAAAATAGGAAAGATTAAAAATAAGAGTCATAAACATAGGGTATAATAAAAACTTCCTAATAAAGGAAGAAAAGATAGAAAGAAGAAATCAAAGCAAAATGGAGAAAACTATAAGATTTTTTTTAAGGTAGTGAAACAAGTACACCCAAATATTGATATTTATAGTTAGGTTATGCATATAATGAACTCTTTTATTGATGATATGATTAATAAATTATCTCAAAAGACATCGAATCTTGTTCTTCATAATAGAAAGCCAATTATTACATCCAGGGAAATATAGGTAGTTGTGCATCATGTCTTACCGTGAGAGCTTGCTAAACATGTGGTTTTTGAATGTACCAAGGATTTTACCAAGTTTTAAAAGTCTTAATTAAGTATATTCCTTGATGGAGGAAGAGGCAACAAAGTAATAAGGTCAAATAGAAACCTCTTATCATCCACAAGTGATAGGGATGCATAATGCATTTGTGGCTTATTTTTTAGTTATGTTTTTAATTTATGAAAATAAGAAAAGAAGTGCATGCATGTTCAAGTATTATAATTAGTGAGGAAGATTTTATACATAATCCCTTGAGGTAATATAGTTATGAGGACTAAAAGTGTGTTGTACCATCATGTGTTGTTGGTTGTTCATTAAACACATGTAAGACCATCATTTATTTAGAGGTTGGTGGTAAATCATATGTAAAACCATTTTTTTTATGAGTTGGCGGTTAATCAAGTGGAAAACCATCCAATGTGTGTAGATTGGTGGTTACATGAGCAAAAAATCTTCATTCAATGTTGTTATTAGGTGTAGTAAAAAATAATGTTTTACCCATGTTCGTACTAAGGATGGAATGTTAGGAATATATAGTTAATGCTCACATTATGGATTAGATTAATATTAGTGTGTGTGAGAATAATAGATAATATAATATCATATTGAGTTGTATTAGATGGTTGTACATGAGTTGTGAGTATAATAACTCACTGTAGATATATTGGGTTGAGAAAATAAAGGGATAAGAGATAGCTTTAAGAGATTCTCTAGGAGAGAATCATGGAGTTATGGATTAGTGTTGACTCCTTATATTAAGGAGATCATACACTTATATATTTTAATCTCCTATGTTGAAATAATATTCTAAATAGAATATCATAATTGAAGCAGATTATTTGTTCTTAGTTTATTTAGTGTTTAGCTTATTAGATCAAAACCATAAATAATATGTCCAAATCAACACTTTTCCCAACCTAAATTACATCATTATTAGTAGCAATACAAATTTACACAAAATTCTTATTAAACGCAAATGAAATAACCCAGTCATAGACATGATCGTCCCCTTGATCAAAATATGCATCCTTGATATAGTTATATTCATGTTTATAAATTCTTACTTTAGAAATTGAAGCATGACACATTTCCCAATCTCGATGAGGACTAAATCTAGGATATCCACTAGATTCAATCAAGAAATCAAAGGTGATTTTTATAATACTAGTCCTCAAGAATTTATCCAATTGCACTTATAGTACCTTTAGCTATAGAAAAAAATGAAATGAAATATTGCTAACAGTGACTTCAATAGTGAAGTTAGTAAGCACACACTAGTCTTTGCTTGAAAGACATCTAAGTTCCTTTGCCTCCATAAAAACCACAATATTTTAGTTGAAAATACAAGCCAAAACTTATGAAAAAATGGTTGAATTTATTTTTAAGACACACATATCCAAAAATAATATTCAACCATCCAATCTCATAATCAAAGACAATACCCCTACCTTTAAGGCAATAGTTCCAAATTTTGGAAGCATATGGACAAGAAAAAAAAGGATAATCAATAGATTCACTATCACTAAAAAAGGATCAATAACACCAACCTTAGTCACTCATAAAAATAACATTACCAATAGAAGTTTATTGTAAATCAATAACCATCTAAAACATGACTTTTGGGGTTCAATACAAGATTCCCATATAACATCAAATCTAAAAGACCAATAACATAAGGGATCACAAACACTTAAAATATGATTGAGGGTAAGAAAAGGGAATTTGAAAAAAGAGATTTTATCATATAGCATATTAGTGGAGAAATTACAAAGGGACATACTATTTAACCATTTAATAGTTTCTCAAAACTCAACCTCCTCATCCATAAAAGATACATTATCACTTCCCTATATAGCCTTTAGTAGGAGAGTATATGTCCTACATTGAGAATAAGGAATTTGAAATCTAGATCGAACTTCCATACACAATGCCTAACCATTATTTGAGTAGAGATCTATAAAATTCCTCAACCCTTTAATGAAACACTCAAAGGAATAATAACCCCTGGTGAGTGCAAGAGGCCTCTTGTTAACACAAAGATACCACCATATATATCTATACCTTGAGAATCATGCCCCAAACCAACTAAGGATATGTTTATTAGTGATAAAAGATTTGACATAATCCTAGGTAGACTAGATAGAAACAAAGATGGGAGAGCCATCCACTTTAACTGAAAAGGGACCTATAACAAGGGCCACAATATCTAATCCTTTCCAATTTAGTTTACCTTTGGGAAAACCTCCAAAAATATTATTTCTAGCTAAGACTTTCCAAGGATATTCACCTTTGAAAGATCTTATAATCTATTTAACAAGTGTAATACCTTGAATCCTTAGGACTTTCAAGACAAGGCCTCCAATTTTTTTAGGTTTATAATAGAATAGCCATGAAATAGCATGTCATTTTTTATTTCCTTTATTTTTTGACCATGGGAAATATATATTAATTCGATAAATAATATTAACATGATATTTACTAAATAGCCATCAAGAAGCATAATATATGTTGTAAGAAGCTATATTTTTTTGATAGATCTGAAACTTACCATGCAAGTAAATTAGGTGGTATTTCCATTTCTTAATATTCGTATTGATCTTCAAAAATATCCATTCCCACATGAGCTTGAAATAGGGGTTAAGATCAAAAGGAATACCCAGATATATAACTAGTTGATCAGGTCCTTTCCATTCCTAGCCAAAAGGTGCCTAATCTAGACAGGTGTCTTTCCAACCCAGTATATAGGAATTATGCAAATCCACTTTAGATCCATATGTAGAAAAATATATTTCAATGCTTAAGGCTACCTAGGTTAAAATTTATTTCTTGTGATTGAAAAATAGAGTAGTATCATATGCAAATAAGACATCAATCAACTCAGATTCATTAGGCAGAGAAATTCCTTTGACTGGGGGATCCACTTCCAATCTTCTTAGTAGGTAATTTATGACACTATAAAGTCTTTGGCACATATGAATTCTAGGGTTTTGACATCCTCAAATCCTCTTGATGTATTTCCTGAATCCCTTTCATCATTATATTATTGATAATCCATGTCTATTTAAAATATTGGACTTAATTTCAAGCAATCATTTTTATTGACTATGAATATCTTTTGAATTGTGTTCAAATTCATACAAAGTGTAGATAAGAAAGATTCTTAATAAAAATAATAATGTTTATTTAAATTTCAATACAAATATCCTTATGAATTACATCAATAATATTCTATATTCATTTAAAATAATGGATCAAAAAATATTCCTTTTCATAATGATGATAGATTTAATACTAAAATCCAACCATTCATTCCATTTGATAGAAAATGTTAATTATCAACCTATTCTTTCACGTGAATATGTATTGGAATATATTTCAAAATATGACTTAAAGTCATAGAAATAATATAAAACCTATCACCATATATGCTATTAATATTATATGAAAATTCAATATCATATTAACCATTCTCAAATTCATTTACAAAATTTTTAACCAATAGTACTATTTATCATTACATTAATTCACAAGAATGTTTTCATATTTTACAAAAACTCCCCCTTTTCTATGTAGCTAATTATTTTTCTCAATAAATATAGGAAAGAAAATATCATGTCATATTTACCATAGCATATCTAATTTGATTTATACTACAATGATCATTAATGCATACATGAATTATCCTTATTCATTACAATCACTATCATTTATAAAATATCCAATGATTTTTTTTCATATGACAAAAATCATTGTGGTGAAAAATGTGTCTATTAGCTAGTATTTGTGTCATCCACAAATTATTTACAATTCCTTTAAAATATTATATTTCCTATGCATTTATATATTATTTTTTATAAAAAAAATTGCAACATTATTGTAGGAATTTTTTATTTTGGTCAACAAGTATAAAAAAACTTGGAAGGAATAAAAAATTCATACACCCATGAAATAGTCACTGTATAATTTTGAAAATGAATTTATTTTATTTGATGAATTTTTAGATGAAAACGTTCTTCATTATAACTTTGACCAACTTCGTGAATGGTAATTTTTGTCACAACTACATCCCAACAATAGCATTTAGCTTAATGAGATTGATATCTTTGGTCATTATTACTTTAATATACATCATAACTATAATGATACTAATCTTTCATATACCTTTAAAGAAATGAATAATTTATTTATCTAATTGATTCAATCAAGGTTCAAAATTTATGAATCCCATTATGCCAATGCATCCATTTTTAATGCATTATATATATAAAAAGTAATCTATTGATATTATTGTACACAAATACAATCAACACACCACAATGCTTCCATTGAATATGATTATTCAAGGTATTTCTAGTACAAGAAATCCATACCTTATCAATAAAATTAGTTGTATTTTTAAATTGTAAGGAACTCACAATAACTTTACATTGTTATTTCTTGCATCAAAAGGTATTGTAAAATATAATATTATTGGTTTGATATTCCATTCTTAGGTTTTCATGCATATAATATACATGAAAACATTCGATTGGAAATATATTAAATTTTTACAATAGACTTTGAAATATATTTAA
This sequence comes from Torreya grandis, assembly GCA_037957365.1. Taxonomy (NCBI): domain Eukaryota; kingdom Viridiplantae; phylum Streptophyta; class Pinopsida; order Cupressales; family Taxaceae; genus Torreya; species Torreya grandis. Next base: position 730,090 of record JARHVA010006654.1, read on the forward strand.
TATATATTTATTAACAAAATTACATTCATAGGAATGAATCTATTAGCATGTACTAATAATTATTTTCAAGAATCCTTCCCATAACAAAAAAAAAACTATCCATTTGGTGGTAGAACTATTATTATTATTATTATTATTATTATTATTATTATTATTATTATTATTATTATTATTATTATTATTATTATTATTATTATTATTATTATTATTATTATTAATTTGGGTCAAATCTCTTTTATACTTGACATACGAATGTATGTTAGAACATCATATTTTTCGACCGTTAGAAAAAATATTAGCATTCGCATAACATTGTGCAAAATATTTCTTCAAAAAATGATTTGATCCATGCCAAGAAACATTATGAAATCTATTAAAAAATGTACAAAATTCCAAACCAAAATTTAAAGATTTGAATTTATTAATGTATCTAATTGATAGCTATTTTTCTTTTGAATAAAACTCTCATTTCATTTATTCACATACTTATATCCAAAAAATGATTTGACTTCAAAAAATAACAAGGATATGTTGAAATCACAAAATATATTCACTACATAGAGAATCTCATAATATATTTGGAAAATGAATATTGGATATATAGGTGATGAGAAATTAGAAACCAATATTATTCTATAAAACAAAAATAAAATATGCTTGATCTAATTTAAGGGTTGAATATAGATTTATCAATGGTGCTCCTAGATAAATTAATTTTATATTTTATAGAATTATAACTAAACCTATTAAACTACCAATTTTTATGGTTTCTCACATTAAAACATATTTAATCCTATCATGGGATCTATAAAATACTCAAAATGTGTCAACCCCTCCTATAACTAAGGGGAATCTTAAATATAGTATGTTAAAAATGGTTTAGGATATGACTATACAAAATGACATGAACTCACATTAGAAAAGATAATAATTTAAATTGGTAATATTAAACATCGATGCCTTAAATTTACTAAATTATGAATAGTGCAATCCTTTCAAGAAATTTAAATTTTGTGTCTTTTATATTTTGATCAATATGAAATAACGAAAGATCATATATACATCTGTGTCAATAAAAAGTAGTAGAAAATATTGTATTCATTTTAAATAATCCCTCTTTATTTATCAATGTAACTTTGCATTAATTGTATTTGTTTTCTTTGTCCCTTGACATATCTTAATAATATTTGAAAATGAAACAATTTATAAATTTTCTATGTCAAATAACTTCTTATAATCACCTTTTTGTATTTAGCCTCTTTTCTACTTTGAACCATTATCAAGACACTTAATTTAGTATATCTATATTTTTATTCAACCTCATCAATGCAATTTTTAGTTTATATATTTTTAATTGAATATAAATAATTAAAATGAATTATTCAAGATCAATATAAAATACGTCATTATATAATGACATGATTTATAATTTAAATATATATAAAAATATTATATTTTAATAGTGGTATATACAATCAATTGGATATGTTTTAATTTTTAATACCGTTCATTAGGGCATAACCACATACACTTTGAACCCTTACTATAGAAGTGGAGGCAATCAATCAAATGTTATTATTTTTCAAAAAGGAGGTACATGGAGCAATGGGTGTGGACATGGAAATATTAGGCGCAATGATTTGTTTAAATGATCCAAATACATGAATATGAGGCATGTTATTTAAAATACAAGATTCACCTCTTCTTTATTGAACTATGCATTCTCACAAAGTAGGATTTAAATGTGTCTCTTCAAGAATTAATGTAATAGTATTATTTTAACCCCAAAAAACACTATTATTATTTCCCCCTATTAATGGTTCAAAGGTATTATTTCTTTTCTAGGTATATAGTGAAAAACTGGATTTGGATTCCCCTTCCCCCATGTTTCTTGAAGTTTATATTAGATGATAGAGGCAGATGAAATATTGATGGTTCTAGAAAAAATGTTTGATTTAGGAATATGTTTATTTTTTGATTAAGGTATCATTATATACTTTATTTGATTGTACCAATAATGAAGAAAATGCTCAAGCTTTGGTTCTTCACTTAGAGATAAACTTTCAATGTGGAATTGAGAATGTTACCATTGAAGGGGATGTAGTGCTTATTATCCATGACCTTACGAATATCTATTCATAAATGCGGAGGATAGAGAACATATTGGAAGTTAAAACATGTTTTTTTATACTATTTGGATATGGACAACATACCACTATTTTTTGGAATCTAAAGCAGAGGCATATTTCAACAAAATCCATGACATCTCTTAGTGAGAGAAGGTCATCATGTAATTTTTGGATTCATGTAATCATTTTTTTAAGTTACATGGCTTGAATAATTATAATTTATTGTCACTATAATGTATGATATGGTCTTATTTGAGTTGGTGGCTAGTTTGTCTCATGTCATACTAATGTAGGTAATTTTTTCCTCCTTTTCCATAACCATTGTTGTGTCTTTTGTTTTGGTTTGATTTTTCATTTGGAGGTTTGTGTAAATAAGTGGGGTTATTTCTTCCATTGACTTGGTGTTTTTCCTTCGTGTTTCAAATATTTTCATGGGTATGGGGATGGTTTGAGAGATTTAATTAATGGATCCCTATTCTTCCTATATTCAAACAAGTAGGAAATGGAATTTATAAGTGTTACATCAGATGATAGATTTTAAAAGGTATGTTATAATCCCATAAGAATAATAATTATGGATATTTAGGATGTGGTTGAGATTGACTAGGACTAAAATAATATCAGTATTAGGATCAATTTTAACCTTAAATCCATCTTTGTGAGTAATGTGTTGAATATTATATAGGAGAAGGAGGTAAAAATGTGGTGGCTAAAAAAATTGTGAGGACCTATTTTAAAGGAGGTATAGGAAAAGCATTGGAGGTGGTTAACTTGGAAACACCAAGATTTATCCCTCTCACAAGGTTTAAAATATATGCTATTTATATTTTAAATATTTCTATGAGCTTGATATAAGGTTTTTGTTGTGGTTTCATTTCCTAATAAAAATCAAAACTTTTTCATAGTGGTAAATTTTTAGAGGGTAAAGCTTTCCTATAATTGGACTTGATGGGGCTCAAATCACCTTTGGCCTATCTCAGATCACAATTCTAAAAATGATATGGATGAGATTTTTTCCAAGGCAATCAATATATTAGTAAGAAATGTGGGTTTATCTAGTCCCATGTAAATAGAGTTTAGGTTTACAAGTAGAGACAAGTTGAATATGGAAGTAGAAAATACCAAAGGTCATCAACCTAAATGAGGTTGGGGATAGGGTTTTACTGATATTGGTTATAGTAGGAATGGACATGTGTTGAGACATGGTATTGGTAGAGTAGGTGGAAGGAAGGGTGTTGATAAGGTTGGTGAGGCTTTTCATGGTAATGATAGGGTTTTGAATAATAGTGGTGGTGTAACATTTTTAACATGTGCTGTTAGTGGAAATGATCACTATAGTTTAGGAGAGGATGGAATAAATGATTTAGACAAGATATTTTATGTAAATATGGTTCCAAAAGTCATTACATGCCTAAAATATCACCTCTAGGCTTAAATTTTGCACTAGTGGAAAAGTGTGCTCATGTTATATTTTGTTATATTTTTAGTCTTGATATATGTTTTATGTGTTTTTATATATCTTACTATATTTAGGTGTAGTGTACAATTAGGTGATTTTTTTCCATTTAACTATCAAATCTTGGGTGTTCTCAAGGGATATGTCCCTATGTTTTAATGATTTTTGAAGAGTTTGAACTTTCAAGGAATAAGACTTTTTTGAGAAGTCTTTTCATAAAATTTTCTACAAATTACTAGTTTATTGTATCTTTTTTTATGATAAACATGTGAAAAATCCCCCTGCCAAAAATTATATATTAAAAATTATTATTATTTTATAATAAATTCAAAACTTATCTTGAAATGGATATTTTTATAAGCAAGCTCACTTTCATGTTATCTACAACTTTTTACCTACATGATACTTTACTAAATATATAAGTCCATTCAAGAATTAATATAATTATAATAATTTATCATAAATAAATAAAAAATAGTTAACCTTATTTTAAAAAATCCAAATTCTACCTAAAAATGATGAAGTCATTAACCCTTATTTGTATATTTGAAAACAATGTGATCTAATTGATTGTCTCGATAAAAACTTGTAGAAAAATGATATGCTAATTCATAGCATGCCCTAATTTAAATAAAAACCATTGAATTTTTATCAAATGAGGAGCTAAAAGGGATAAAATGGAAGTGTAAAGAAAATTAGGGAAGTGCTAATAGGAAAAAATAGGCATAGGATACGCATCTGATTCATGGTGTTTTCAAGGTATATCAATAGTGGGTTATTTTCCTAGGTTATTTGAATGAATTTTATCCCTCTCAGTCCTATAATGACTTCTAAAACAAGTAGTATTTTTTATGAAGGATTCTAGGGTTTTAGATGTAGCTAGTCATCATGGTTATTTTAAAATAAATAACTTGTGGGTTACTCATCTAACCAATCCCTAAACCAAAGGAAATTTGAGGATAGAGTTTCTACATAGGAATTTAAAGATCACAGATAGAAATATCAAAAAATCATGATAATTTTAACATTTTTTCCTCAAATATCTTAGATGTCACGATTTTAAATGCTATCTTTTATTTTATTTATGTGAATTTCAAGTATAAGGCTTTGAACTACAATTTCTTAGGAAGGAAGATGTGCTATAAATATTTGTAAAAATTGATGTCAGATAAACGAAAGGATGTTTCTTTGCATAGCATTAAATCCCTCTACAATGGCTTACCTTCCATATTTTATTCTAGTCTAAAAATGATAAATATTTAATTTCTCAAAATAGGCCAATAAATGTAGATAATATTTTATGATTACCTAGCACCTCAGTATTGTACAATTAGAAAATTTAGACCTTGGTTGTTCCTCTTAGTTATTCACCTTTTCTTACTTTTGTAAGACTCATATTTGCTCTATCTTTGTGCCCCTTATCTTAGATCTCATAGTCAGACTAATCTTATTTTGATGACCCAAGTATTATATCTTTCACAAAATTCTTAAAATGTACTTATCCTTCATCTATAAATGTTCTAAACTCATGCCTACGTTCCTTCTCCCTAGACACTAACATTTGGGAGAGACAATATCATCAATCTTATTGTCTTATCCCAATGTAAGTATCTAGTACCCTAAATTCATATAATTTTAAAATGAAATGTATCCTAATGGTCAGCCTAAGTGATTTAATGTAAGATACTACTCCAAGAGATTGATATAAATACAAGATCAAACCTGAATCTTTCCTCACCTACAAAGACCTAGTATTTTGACAAAAGGACAATTAATGAGCAATCAATTGATCAAAGCTTCCCTGTTTAGTCATGTTTGCATACTAGTAATATTAAATACATATATTTAGTTTTAAAGTACTAAAGGAACATCCCAAAAGCCTAATTTACCAAGTTACAAGCTAAGTCACTATTGTACTTACTTTGCACATATTGTATGATTCACATAAAAACTAACATGTAGGGGATAATTACATGATTTTGAGTCCCTCTTATAGATTAATGAATATGTAGGCAACACCCTCTAACATAGAGGTCTTTGGGGTTAGCTTAACACCATGTGGTCACTAAACCATTTTCCCCCAATGTCACTATGAAGATGGGGAACTAAGATTTTGAAATTACACAAAGAGAGACTATTCATAACCCATATATGAATGCATTAGAGCGAATTTGAAGTAAAACCAAAAACCATCCAAATTTTTGTACCCATTTTTATCAAGTATCATATATAGGACACTATCATCAAACACAAATACTAACATCAACATAACTATCCCAGATTGAAGTTATTTTTAATAAAGTCAAATGTATTAGATCTAGAATTTGATAATATTTCAAAATATCCTTATATCCTTATTTATACCTATTCTATATTTATAAATATATTATCATCAAAAAAAACTAAGTACATAACATATTTATCATTTTTATATTTAACATAATTGTAATTTTCATATTTAGACTATCTTAGCATAATAAATTTAGTGTATCCTTATATCTAAGTTTAGTATCTAATTTATCCTATTATATATCTCATTATCACCCTTATGAAATTTAATTTATATATACCCATTTAATTAAAATCTAAGGTTAACGACAAGATCACCTTAGATCATCATTTTAGGGTTAAACACCTAGACTTAATTGATTATCTCTATGTTGACCTCATCCTATCTTCTCTTCACATTATTCCTTCATTGTTTTGTCACTTTCCTTTTATACTCTATGATGTTGAATTTTAAAATTATATTATGATGGCCTACTATATAAATATCACATTGTACACAAATACACTACCGACCTAAAAAATATAAGAAAATAGAAAATGATATAAAAAACCTAACTACATGGTGCAACTCAACACCCACTCTATTTTCATCTAGAGAATATAGAGATCATTGGTGATAATGCATAAGCCTAAAACCATTTATATGCCTTCAAAGGATGGTTCTTCAAAGGTCCCTTATCATTATTTTTCCTTATTGTGACACATTATGGATGATGTATGGCCCTTCCCACATAATGAGAAGTTTACCTGGATGTGCATGAAATCTACTATCATATAATTTCATAGTTCACTCTAGATAAAAATCCCTAGATCCAAAATTATGAAATGACATGATTTTTTAATCTACTTATTGATTTCTCATTTCCAACTTGTTCTTTTCCTTCTTTCCTCCATGCACATTATATCCATAAACATTAGCCAAAGTGAATCCCGATCTCCTAACCTCATTATCAAAGTGATTACAAGATTAAAAACTATATATCATGTAATCATAATTACTTATATTATATATACCATTTATAATGGAGTGAACCATATTGCATACTTATAATTATTCATGTATGCCTATAGGATTCGAGGAATTTAATCCTCCAAATCATCTCTATGCACTACATATTTTTGGAATCATTTTATTAAGGATGTTTTTGGATGCTTATACCTATCCATTGGATTGAGGAAGATATGTTGTGATTTTGTGGTGTAAGATCATAAATTATTCCATTAGATTCTTGACAATATTAGTGAGGAAGTGTGTTCCTATGTGATTAACCAAAATCACTAAACATTGAAACTTATTCATGATGGTCTCATACAAAAACTTGGTTGCATCTCTTGTACTGAAGATTGGTGTTGTAGTAGCTTCTACCCATTTGGAGAAGTAATATATCACAATAATTATATAAAAAGGATGATTGTGTTTTCTTTTCTGATTAATAGGTCCTAAAACTTAAGTTCCCCATTGCTCAAAATGTTGTATTGCTAACATCAGATTCAAATGCATTTCATCCATTTAATTTGGCTTACATATTCTTTGGCAAATGTCATAGTTATTTGTGATTTTATGCAAAAATAACAACAGGGTAGGCTAGTACAACACTCTATATTACCTTCCTATTTTCCTATGAAGTGTCTCTCTTATAATTCCCTATTGTGTTTATTCTATAAATTTTGGTCTCTCATGGATTAAGGCTACTATGTAAAGAACATCCTCCTTACCAATTTTTCTTTATATAAATCCATTAATAATATTAAAAGGTATGTTTTGTTTGAGTAACTAGTTTTTATCTATTTTGACATATTGTATAGTAAAAATTCCTTGTTTCAATAAAATGATTATGACCTCCATATTCTATAAAATCATAGAGACCCTAAATAAGTCTACATCTAGTGACTCATCTAAAAATTATTATAGATCCTTGACATTCCTTATTTTGATAATATGATATGGGAAAAAATTATATCTTATTGGTTTCACATTGATATTAAATAGTCATTTTTGTAATAATATTAGGCTCCTAATTATCCTTATGCCTAGCATAGGCTATTTCACTAGGTAATACAGATCTTGGTGCTCTATAAAGAATTAAAATGGTTTTATTGAGAGGTATTTTTTAAATTTGAAAAAACCATATCTAGGTTATCTCACTCATTTTAGGGTGATTCTTCTTTGTCACTAACAACTTTCGACTTGTGCACTGAATGGGGTGATTTAACCCTTTATTTCCTAACTGAGCCAATACAACTCCTATTGTAGTTATTCAAATGTATGCATGCATATGAAAGGTCTTGATATAATAGGTGAACACCAATATTAGGATTTTTAATAACCTTTATTTCATACGCACAAAATTTTACTAATGTTTAGCACTCCATTTAAACTTTCTATCTTTACACAAAAATATCTCCATTTGGGATGATATAGCTACATGACCTTTGATAAACTTACAAATATATATTGTATGTCCAAATAATTATCTCACTTTAGTATAACCTAAAATAGTTTATATAACCATAACGATTATGATTCTGGCTTGGTCAAATGAAATACCATCATCACATTCTATATGATGCAAGAGAACACCAAACAATGTAAACAACAAACACGTTTTAAAATTCAATGTGACACAAATAGATTAGATTAATTATAACATTATAATCATATTATATGTATGTTTTTTAAATAAATATAATGTAACCCAATCATCAATATATACTTCTATAAAATCATGGATGAAATATATGAATGTGGTTACCACATTTCTAACAAAATAAGGAGAATTATTTATACCAAATAGAATTACCTTATATGTGAATGAGCCCCATTATATTAAAATTTTTATTCTATATTGATCTTTAGATATGATCAATATTTTATGGTATCCACTTAAATCAACTATGAAGGAATAATCTGTGTGCCCTATGACTAATTTGAGAACTTTGTTTATGAAAGGAATTGGAAATGGGTCATTAACATAGACATCATCCAATGTTATGTAATCCCCATAGATTCTAATTTCCTCTAATTTTTTGATTTGGACCACCATTATACTAAATTAATCTTATTTTTATACCAAATAAATAATTTATGGTTATTTCATCTAGTCAATTTTAGCCTTAACTTTAAGATTCATATTAGGATTCAGCCTGTATGGATACTTTTTAATGGGTTGTGCACACTCCATAAGATATATAAGCATCTCTCCCAGTTTAGGGTATACTCCATTTAAATTTAAAAATATATTTGTGAACACATATTAATAGTCTCGTAACAATTGCATACCTTTGTATAATTCTTGTTGTGTCTTATAGTTACCCAAAGTCACAAGATTTAGTACAACATTGGTAACAATGTTCCCTACTAATTTTAATTATTGGTTATTGATATATATTTTTGGATCTACTTATCATAGAGTATTATATATTCCTATATCATTATTTTTATTTGATGTTTAAATTTATAGGTAGCACATCTTCACTTTACGCTACACTTTTGGATTTTGGTTCCCCTAGTTCTTGTTCAGGTTAGAAGAGACCATTCAAGTCTAAGTCCTCATCATTGTTATTATATTATGGATACTCTCTATATTCCATAATTATATTATAGGTTTTCATGAAAAATTACTATTTTTACTTAGTGGACTTGTAATTTTTAATATCTATATTTAAATATATAGCTTCTTCTTCTTATGAATAGGAATTCATCGTAGTGCTTAGATCCTATGCTCAACCATGATATAAAATTATCTTAAAATTTTTAATATCATTATTTAACATGATATTATCATCCTAAAATACAATGTTTAGAATAAAATCATGTTGAACCTTTGGCTAGGTTCTAGTTTCTCACCTATATTCCTAGTACATGTACTGGGGTGTTAGAAGAGGTGACAAGATAAATCTGAAAATAGGTGTGCCCATTTTCAAAGTTATATACCTTATGAATACCATAAATTGATACATTTATTAATATGAATTTTATTACACTATCCTATTATTAAAAGTCTCCATTGACTCATGATCGTAAGGGTTTTTTAAAATTATGCTCACAATAATTTGTACGCATCTTCCCAGTACAACTAAATTAACCTATGTTGCCCACCGAGTCATAGAATCTCCATTTAAATCATAATTCATTGCATTGACTTGATAATCTACATTTTTAACATGTTAATCCAATCTATAAATAAGTTTGACCAAGTCCTCAGTTTCAATGTCTTGAGGTAATTGTCTCTTTATATAAAGAATCATTTATATTGGTTTCACCTCACAATCTACTCTAACCCAAATAAACATATGGGTATGTGAATCATTGTTTACTAAATATGCATCTTTATAAGGTAGAAAAAATTCTAGATTTAGTTGAGTGTAATCCATGTCTATGACACCTACTTGATATATCAAATCTACTTTGGACCTTATTGATGATCGTGCAGATGTAGACTTGCATTCCCCAAGATATAATAATGGATTTTTTTTTTTAACATAGGTATATATGAATTATGTTATAGTTGATGTAATGGCTAAAATGGTTACCTTTAAATAGAAAAAAATTGAAATCTATACCTTGTAGTTCATTATGATTAGGCTCCATACCAAACTTAAACCAATTATTATACCCATTTTCATAGTGTAATTCAATATCTTTGTAATTCATGATCTTTAAGAATGATATAGGGATTGATTTCAAATATATTCAAAGGTATGGTGATAATATTATCCCCTTGGTATTCCAATAATTTATTACACACTATGTTGATTGTCATTAAACCATCGTATGCCCACTTATTTCCAATCAACATATGGTAGTATGTTTCATTGGTATTTATATCTATGACTTGAAATTCACCTCATAGATTTATTAAAAATTTGATTTTTACATCCTCTAGTCACCCAATAGGTTTTACCCTTCCCTAGTCTATGAGACTCAACATAATTGTGTTGTAACTAAGAGCAGGGCATCTAGTGGCTTCCGACAGTCACTTAGGGATCATATTTACTATACTTCCAAATTTAAATATAGAATTTGGAACATTATACATTATTAATTTTATATTTATTAGGGAGTAAACATCTCATGGTTTCTTGGTCTTTACATGTTATATTACCATATCAGTATATTTTTGACCTATTTGTATGCCATCTAATAAATTTTGAAGAATATTTTTGATGTTATGTGATATATCTTCATTTATAAAAGTGCTTTTCAATTTGAGTAGATATATCAAAGTAGTAATTAATCAATCATCCCTCATCATGTGCATAATTTTGGCCATGCATTTTTGCATAAATGACTTTAGCATCTATATCATTCATAGCTTTGTATTATATATTATAGAATATATGCATTTGATAATACATTATACCCTTTTCCATTGTAGGATAAAGATATTTATCTTATTTAACCCTCATAATTTTTTGATATTATAGCATTTTTAAGGGTGGAATTCCTTTTTCTACATGTTGATATCAAGGGATTACTCGTATGTACTTAATATTCATTGGGTGTGAATTCTCCATGCTTACATATATCACAATCTTTTATCTTCTATGATTTTCTAACACATGATAATATTCAATGTGATGTTAACTTAGGACTCTATAATATGCATAATATACCTATCTTTATAGATTACCTAGAAAACTTCATGCCAAGTGATTGTATTGTCCATATAGATAATAGATATTCAGTGGTTTACCTTGTCTCTCATTTGGTCTATGATTACCTCTTTAGATATTACCTCAATACCTACGTATATAGCCCATTGTATCTATTAAAAACCTAAACTTATTGCTTCTAACCATCATCCCTTATTTTTATTTATGTGGATTCCCACCCCTATGGTTGTTTTCCATAATATCCAACATATGATCCTTTTAGAGAATATGGGTCCCTTCATGTTCGATGTTGTTATGGAAACATAATGTTCTGTGATTATTGATATTAAATATATGGTGGGGTTCATGCTATTTGGTATATTATAGATACTATGGTTTCCAAGCTTTTATGACCTAATATTGATATGAAGGTGAGGTTGACACCCATTTAGTATAATTTTTAATCATATTTTCATCTCTACATATGGGCTTGGGACCACTAGTTTTGTAATAGGGATCTATTTCACTATTATTGTGAAGATATTCTTCATTATGTCTTACTTAAATTATTGGAGGGATCTATATTTTTTCTTATTATGATTGTCTAAATTGAAAAATTACAGTATAATATGTAAGGTTATTGGATCTAATGTTATAAGAGATGAAATTTCTCAGTTGCATGCCCTACTACTAGCAAAAGTCAAAGAACTCTATTTTTAATTTTGCATAGTCATTCCTATGGGGAAACTCTTTTATTCACTCCATACACCATAATAATAGTTCATATATGTTAATTTTATTTATCTCATCCATATTACATAAAATAACATCTATCTTTGCACTTATTTTCATAATAGGTTGTAGAATATACATATAGTCTTGTATCTACTCCTTCCAAAGTGTAGTTGCTCAAGCATTCACCTTGTAATTAAATCAATATTGAGCAATAAAAAACATAATATAATATCATAGAAATTGTATAAATAATGTTACCTTGTTTTTATCTTAAAAAATAAAATCCACATTATTCATTACATCAAAAAACCTGTGATCATAGTCCCATATTGACTTGCCTAGTTTTTGTTAAATCTCTTTTAGATATTGGATTGTATGACTCGTAAATTTATTAATTTTAAATTATCATATCGGTTGATAGTTAACAGCCTAAAAGATCAATTTAACAACATCTATTTTTACAATAACTATAGATCTCTAACTATTAGGTCTGATATGAGCTTGTACTTCTTTGCATCATTCATAGTTACACATTTAACCTTTCATTTCATCTCATAGGTTAATAGGTATTGTTTTTGGTATGTATACCAATCACAATGTGATAAAGTGATAAAAAATACTCTGTTTAGATCCATGTTTCATGCACTTTTACTTAAAAATATTATTTTTTATAGACTAGACTTTACATGCATCTTAAAACTTGTTGCAACTTGAAACATATACTCAATCAATTTATTCTTATCAAACACTTTCTTAGATTCTTCATCGTGTTTTCAAAATTTATATGTAAAATATTCAAACCACATAATATCTTTACTGGCTTCTAAACTTTTTATTCTTCTCTTTATTGAAAAATTAAGCACATGGGATGTGTACCTTTGAAATGAATGTTCCTTGTATGCAACTCTTTCCTCATTTAAAATTGAACATGCTATAATCCTAAAACTAAGAATAAATTATTCAAAATAATCTTCCTTATTATTCACAAACAATATTTTCAATTGTAAATATATTTAAATCTAATTTTTAACTTATATATATTGTCTTCTTTTTGCTTTCTACTCTCTTCCATCTCTTTTGAATCATTTTCCCAATCTATATCCATTTTTTCACTCTCATCTATGTGTTATCCTCTTTTAGGCCATCTCATTTCCTCATTTTCATAATATCCATAATCTCTATTCCCTCTCTAATCTCCCATTCCTTATTTATATTCTAAATGCTCTAATCTAATCCTACTCATCGCTATATTAGGGGTGTTCTATTTATTCCATATCTTCTACTATTTGAGGTCTCACTCTAGCATCATAATTATCTTCTCGGTTTATTTATTTTTATATTGCATCTTATGGGTTTAGGTTTATAGTTGTCCTCTCATTTATATCCCTACCATCCAAAGTGACTACTCCATATTAGTCAACATAGTGACCATGAGCTTTTCCACAACCAACATTTGAAGTAGAGTAGGAAGTTTCTAAATAAATTTTCCATGCATTATTATTATAAATAAATCCTACAAAGATTTTAATGTGATGTACCCTTTCAAGCAAAACACCATGATATATCCATCAATATTAGTCTTTATTCAATCATATACTACATGTTTCCAATCAATGTCCATATTTCACAACTTTTCTATCTTTTCCTCTGTCCAAACAAAGTATTCTCTCTTAGCTTATATAAATATTAGCCAATTATCAACAACCATGCAAATAGCAACCTAGGTAACTCACATAAAAATATTTTTTATATTTTTCTGTGTATATGCTCAGCTATAACACTATCAAAAAGCTTCCTATTGTCTTTACCTCCTCTTATATGAAATAGTGAATTCTCTCATCCAGTCATTATTTTAGATCTCTTTGTCTAGGTATCCATATTAGTATGTTTCAAATTTCCATGTTCACCATACCATATTTATCATAGTTCTTGGAAAACCCATCAAAACATGATAATGTGTGTTTTTGTGTGAAGTATGATATAGGTTTAGAATGTATATGAAATTATATAACAAGTAAAATATTCATTGAGTTCATGATTAATTATTTATCAAAATAATTTTAGACTTTAATTATACATAGCATTCATTATTATTACATAATTAAATAGATTTAATCAAAATAGGTTATACATTGTGCACATGGAATAAGTGAAAAATACATTTAGAAAAACCATCAGCTTATCTCCATGTTTCAAAACTAATTTCCTTTACAATCATCACTATATATAGAACTTATAAAGTTATGTCACTTTGCATTCTATCTTTTCAATTCTAGCTCGAATGAGTCTTTTCTTATCATGTAGTGTTTTAGAATACATAAATTGGTTGAATACATATAATATGATATATGTTATATAATTTTTCATGCATTTCTTAGTTGTCATACATATACACTCTACGGTTTTACAATCTTATTCTACTACCAACACAATTTTAATATTTTCACATGTTGAAGATTGAAGATGAACACAAAGATCTAAAAGGGTAGTCAAGGTAATGCAAGGGAATATTTAAATACAATAGTAATAACATATTTCATAGTTTTAGTGGCCATTAAAATTAGGATATTAATTATAAGATATAATAAATGGGTAAAAACATAAACATTGCATGAACACGTCTAAGCCAAAAGTACATAGCATAAAATATAATAAATACACTAGGATTTTTTCAAATTGAATGAATAGAGAAATAAATATTTACAAAATAATATTATTATCGAGTGAATAAAAATGTTGACTTTATTTCAAAAAGCACTAGTAAAAGTTATGTCAGCTTTGTTTTCTATTATTGGAGATAATGTCCTGACACAACCAAAATGAAAGAACAAGGATGATGTTATTCAGAGTAATATATATGTTGATAGGATATATATTCAAAATAATAATTATGTATTAAATAACATATACTATGTAACTTTAGGTAAAGTATATTAATATATTTTATTCATTAGTTTGATTTTTTGTCTTATAAAAATCAAATATGAATCATATTATGAAAATGAATTTTTTTCTTATGTAAATTACAAGTAATTTATCTTGGTGTACTAGAGCTACAATTAGAATTTTTTTTTTTTTTTTTTTTTTTTTTTTTTTTTAATAATAAATAAAAATACAATTCTAACAAAGGAGTGTGATAATTGATAGTCAATACACTTTGTCAGTGACCTCTATTTTGGATTTTTTTTTTTTTTTTTGAGGAAGACTAAAATCAATAATTTAAATTATAATAATTTTCAACAAGATAAATAATTATTGAACAATGTTAATTTTTTAACAATATTAAGAGAATAATTTGGTGACTTTAATTTAAAAACTTCTATAACAATAATTAAAGTATACAAAGTGAATGTTTTGAAGTTTAATGAAGAGAGTGAACAAATTTTGCTATATATTAAATTGGATATGAAAAATTAATGATAATTAATATAATTGGTAAGTGACCTTTATTTTGTATAATCTAGACACTCAACATTGGGATAAATACAAAGTCAATGTTTTAAACTCCATAAACATAGATAAACCAAAAATCATAGTTGGTCTTCACAAATTTTATTAGTGCCAGATTGGTAAGCATATTGAGATATATCATAAATTTGTGTAGAATATAAATTTAACATAAAAAAAAATGGTAGTTATATCAGATAAAAAGAACAAGATTTTAAAAAATAAATTGATATTTATCGTTAGTATAAGCCCCTACTAAAGTCAAAGTGAAGTGATTAGAATATATCTATTCATAAAAATATATATGTTGATGACATATTTAAAAAACCAAGTTTGTAGATAAAAGTGTACATAATATATAACTTTTGGTAAATTTTATTTGTTTAATTCTATGAAAGTGTATTCATAATCTACATCCATAAGTAACAATAAACATGTTTTTTTGAAGTTAGAGACTTTGTAGACAAGTATTATAGTATTATTATTATGATAGTTTTATTTTATTTTATTTGGATAACATATTTAGTTTGAAGAGGCACTTATCATTAGATAAAGTATACAAGGATTTTGTTCTTTGTAAGTATAAAATTTCTATAAATCTTCAAAAGGTGTAGCAAAAAATATAATATCTAAAATGTCTTTAGTGCAAAGTGAAATCGATTTTATATTTTTATTTATTTATAGTGAATTGTAATGCATGTTTATATGAGTACATTCTAGTTTGTTGATGATTTATGCAATTTACAAAATCATGTGTTGGAGAAGAATCACTAAAACCACAATCATTAAAAAATATTGGAAAGGATATGCATGAACATTTTTTTTGCTTCTAATAAACCATTGATATATAAAACACTATTGTTGTATGTCATGTTAATAAATAATATAAATGGTTAAACCTATTGAAAAAAAAAAAAATGTATGCCAAGCAATTAATATAAATTAAATATTCTTGTCAATATATTTTTTTCCTAAACATTTTAAATGTGTTTATATTCTTTTCATTCAATGCATCCAAAAAAAATGGATTGACCAACACAAAGAAAATGAGTGCCTTTGGTGTCACTTTCTACATCATTTATGAAAATAAATAATTATGTGCCTACTAAAGATAATAAATTTTATATAATAGAATAGAGTTTTTTATATATCATTGATTATAAGTTGAAGAATAATTTTAAATTTTTAGTGTTTTTTTAAACAAAATATTATACATGTGTGAATGTTCAACTAAATCAAACAACATTGAAAATGATGAAGGAAAATAAATGATATGTTTGAGTAAGAGTGTTTAATCTTGTCATGTCATCTTCATATTAACCATCCTTTAGATGAAGTCCACACACACACATACACATAATGAATGAAAATGGATCCAAATGAACCCACTAAGTATGTGTTATTTTATTGTAAAATATAATGTATCATGGTATCTAGATTAAGCTATGATTTTTGCATAAAATTATGATATTTCTTATAGAGTTGTTTGTGTTAAATATAAGGTATTGGTTAGCACCATCACTTTCATATTAAATTTAGTTTTTTATGGTAAATTCTTTAACGTGAACACTTTTACAAAGAGAAAACATGGAAATAAGTTTTATATTAACTTATGTTTAATGTTCAAAATTATTTTATTTTGTCCACTCTTGTTAACAAGATCTCCATGCCTTATATCTATATATTATTAGTAATTTTGGATTTTGTGTGAAGACATGACCATATATAACTAGCACATTACATTACAATGCATTTTAAACCACCTTTTTAGAGATTTCAATTATTGAAAAAAATCATATATTTTATTTTATTTTTAAATTTGAAAGAATGATTTTAAAATCCAAAGTTGAAGGATAAATATTTATAAAATCAAATCAAATGAGGTAGACGTGTTAAGGTGGAAATAGTCATATTTTCATTGTGTTTTTTTTTTTTTTAATAAATGAATTGTATTCATTCTTATTTAATGATACAATGTTAAAAATGTGCCACATGTCTTGAATGCATAGGACACAGAGAAACAAAATTTAAAAATAAAATTCAAAAGATAAAATACATCTTCTGATTTTACTACTTGAGGGTTGTGATCTCAATAGCATCCAAAGAGATTTTTTTTCAGATATTACATGGTGAGGCATAAATACACAAGACCCTATTTGCCATAGTGATTTTACCACTTGAGGGTTATGATCTCAAGAGCATCCAAAGACATTTTTTCATATATTACATGATGAGGCATGAATACACAAGACCCTATTTGCCACAAAGAAATAATTTTGAGGAACCATTTGATCCATAGTGACCACCATATTTAATGAAAAAAATCCATAATCATGCAGTTTTCAAGGGATAAAATGTAAGTTTTAGGATAAAATACTTATATGATTATATTATTTATAGCAAAGTTAACAATATAAAATGGAAAAAAAATGTATTATCATTATTATTATATATACTAATCTGAATATACAAACTTTGTGTTTAAATTATAAGAAAATAAAATCATTATTCAATTGATTAAACCCATATTATTTGTTGTAAATTTATTATAAGACATTTCCCTAACAAATTCCTATTTTTAAATTTTCATTGCATGCACAAATTAAATTTCGACTCGTAGGAACATTTCTTATGACAGAATTAGTTATATAGATGGTAATTATTTCAAAAATGTTGAATATTGGGATTGATTTGAGGATTATTTGGGGGGATGAAGGTTGTTCGAATTCATGAAGTTTTTTTTTAAAAAGACCTATTATACACATTATGAGATGTGAAATTATAAAACTTCCAACTCTTTAAACTATCTTTTCTATGAAAAAAAATCTATGGCACACAACATGGACTATGGAAGTATAACTCCTTTAATAGAGTAAACTAATTTTAATAACTTGATAGAGATGTTACATAATTTTATTTTGAAAAATGGAAGTGGACAAAATATATTTAAAATGTGTCTCTACAACTTTATGTGTTGAGAAATCAATGAAATGGGTATGGGAAACTAATCTAGATCTATGAAATTAATCTTTTTTTTTTTTTTTAATTCATGTGGTGGGGTTTTTAATTTTGCTAAGGGCCTTAAAAATATATCTATTGCACTTGGATCAAACCTCAAACCAAAATCTATTTTCAACACTTTAACTTTACTCTTCATTATATTTTTGGATTCCATGTATGAAATATCATACCATAGTATTGCTAAATGAATTTCCAAATCTATGTAGAGTAATTTTTTATGGCCCCATGTGATGCTCTAGTAATGAATCAAGCATTAATCTACCTCCTGGATGATTGTAAAAATGTTCAAATTATAATTTTATGTTTAGGATATAGGCCTTTATATTCATCTTTTATACCTTCATAGAGAAGAGTGTGCAAAAAAAGATGATTTTTTTTAATTGAAGAAGAACTAAAGGACCCAAAGTTGTTAAATTGGCCTTAGAGTGCATGACCTCCAACTGTTATGATTCTCTTGGATATGTTGAAGTCATTGGTCATTTATTGGAGTCCTATTGGAAAAAAAAAACTTATAAAACTTCTCTTCATGTCTCTATATTTTTTTAATGTAAATGTGTTCAAATTATAATGTTCTATCTAGGATATATGACTTTACATTCATCTTCAATAATTACATAGAGAAGAATATGACAAAGAAAATGATTTTTTCTAATTGAGGAAGTCCTCAAGGTCCCAAAGTTGTTAATTTGGCCTTAGAATGCATGACCTATAATTGTCATGATTTTCTTAAATATTTTGAAGTCATTGGTCCTCTATTAGAGTCTTCTTGGGAGAAAAAAGTTATGTAATTTTTATTCACGTCTCCATATTTTTTTGATATACAACCAAAAGGTTTACATTTTTTTTTTAAGCGTACATAACTAAACACATAAATAACCCATAGTTTATAAAATACCTTTGATGTGCATTTTGAAATATTCAATTACTTAATATTTAAATATATTTTAAAATAAATTATTAGTAGGTATCACATTGTAAAATTCACCAACTAATAAGTCCATAATTAATTTATCTTCTTCTTTATCATACAATGTCTCACTTAAATAATTTTATAAAAATTAAATTAAGGAATAACATGTCAAATATCTGTTTTCATGGTGATTGTGTTTTGTAACATTATAAGATTTTGATTCTAAAAATTATCTTCCAAATTCTCCTATAAAAGACACTTTAACCACTTAACCACATAATTAAATTTATTAGAACTACCATTGCACTACAGAATAACTAGTAGATTTTTATTCAACATATCATAATGGCATAATTTCACACTAAAAATCAATGATTAATTTTTTGGTATATTGTCAGGTAACTAGCATTAATTTTCATATAAAGAAAAACCCACTTAAATTATTGATTATAAGGCCATTTTTGGTTTGGAAGAAATAGCACACCATATAATAATACGACATTTTTATTCCTTTTCATCTATTAAAATTAATTCCATCTACTAAATATTTAAACACTTCAACATATATTCAAAATAATTTTATCTTTTAGTGTATAATAAAGGAGTATAATAACGTTGAGATGGTTTTTATTAGTTCTTTTTTTCTATTTAAGAATTTTTAAAAAAAAAGTAAAAGTAATTCCATCGATTGTTTATTTATCCATTTCAACATTTATTGATAACATTATTTATATCTATAATTATAATTATAATGAAATAGTTTATTCTTAGTCAATTTCTTGTTAAGGTGTTTCATAATATTCATAACACTTCAACATATATTCATAATAATTTTCTTTTCTAGTGTATAACAAAGGAATATAATAATGTTGACATGGTTTTTATTGGTTCTTTTTCCTATTTAAGAATTTTTGAAAAAAATTGAAATTAATTCCATGGACTACTTATTTATTGATTTCAAAACACACACACACACACACACACACACACACACACACACACATATATATGTTGAGATGGTTTTCATTGGTTCTTTTTCCTATTCAGGAATTTTATAAAAAAAAACTGAAATTAATTCCATTGACTACTTATTTATCCATTTCAACACACACACACACACGTGTGTGTGTGTGTGTGTGTGTGGGTGGGTGGAAATGGATAAATAAGTACTTGATGGAATTAATTTCAATTTTTTTTTTAAATTATTGAATAGGAAAAAGAACCAATGAAAACCATCTCAACTTTTTTATATTCCTTTGTTATACACTAAAAGAGAAAATTATTATGAATATATGTTGAAGTGTTATGAATATTATGAAACACCTTAACAAGAAATTGATTGAGAATAGACTGTTTCATTTTATATATAAACGATAAACTACAAAAAAAATATAGTCCTTACCATGTTTTGAAGTAGGCAAACCTGAGAGAAAATCCATTGAGATAGATTCCCAAGGCCTGGTTGGTTCTAGCAATGGCATGTACAACCCTTTCTTCTTATTTTTTGGCTTAGCTATCGCACATGAGGTGAAATATTTGAAGTACCTTTCCACATCCTTTTTCATATGGGGCCAGTAGAAGTGTTTTTGAAGAACTATTAATGTCTTTTCTACATGAAAGTTTCCATCTATCTTACTGAAATGTGCTTCCCATATCATCTTATGTTGCTCTATAGTTGGAACATAGATATGCCCCATATGACTGATGACACTATCTTGTAAATAAAAATAAAAAACATGTTTACCTTCTTGAAGCCCCTGATATGTATCAACAAAGGTAGGATCTGCTTCATACAAAGCACCCAAAGTGGTAGTCTCATGTCCACACAGGTCAAAAACTATTGTGAATGCAATAATTGTTAGGTGGCGCAAATAACCTATAGCTATATTTGATCTCCCCTTTTTGTGTTTGATTATCAGATAGAATTATTGTATATATGTGGCTCACTTTTGGTGCCTCTTATTTCATAGTTTGCTTTATGTCTAGATGAATTTCAATAGTTTGTGATCAGTGTGGATGACCATCTCTTTCCCTAAGATGTAGTGTTTTCATTATTTGCAAGCTTGCATAATGGCATAAAGCTCTTTGTCATATGTTAGGGATTTCTTAACTATATCATTGAAAGTTTCACTATGATATGCAACAAGATGGCCATGTTGCATGATGACAGCTCCCATAGAATATTCAGATGTATCTATCATCAACTCGAAAGGTTAGTGCAAATCTGGTAGGGTAAGAATAGGGGCTGAGCAACATCTATTTTTCAAATTCTCAAATGCCCTTTTTTATATTTCATCCCACTAAAATGTAGCTTTATCTCCTCCTTTAGTCACTTGGGCTAATAGCCAATTAACATGTGAGAATCCAAGAACAAACCTAAGATAGAAATTTATAAGACCTAAGAAGCTATGAAGTTCTATGAGGGTCCTTAGTGTAAGCCATTCTCAAATAACCTAAATCTTTTTTGGATTGACATAGACCCTTTTCTCATTCATAACGTACCCTAGGTACTAAATTGTTTTCATCCTAAATGTGCATTTGTCAAGATTTGCATACAACTTGTACTCCCAAAGAGTTTGAAGCACCTTACAAACATGTTGTAGATGTTCCTCCCATATTCTATTGTAAATGAGTATGTCATCTAGGTAGACAACCATGAATGAGTTGGTGAAGGGGCACAAGATGTCACCCATCATCCTCATAAAGGTTGCAGGTGTGTTAGTTAAGCCAAAAGGCATAACCAGCCATTCGAAGATCACCTCCTTAGATTTGAATGCAATATTTCAGACATCGATGGGATTGATGGGAATTTAGTGATAACCAAATTTGAGATCAATTTTGGTGAATAACTTTGCACCATGGAGTTGGTCCAGCATGTCATCAATCTTGGGGAGGGGGTAGCGATTCTTCACAGTGATTTTATTCAGAGCTTGATAGTCAATGCAAAGCCTCCATGTTCCATCTTTCTTTAGTGATAGGATAATTGGCTTACCACAAGGTGAAGAGCTTGGCCTGATATGACCCTTTTGGATCAATTCTTGAATCTATCTTTTTATCTCATCATTCTCTAAAATTGATCTGTGATACAAAGGACTGTTAGGCAAAGGTGATCCAAGGATCAAATCGATAGAATATTTTACTTGGTAATGTAGTGGAACTCCCATGGGTGACTTGAATAAGTCATCATATTCTCTTGTAATTTATCCCATCTACTTCTATTGTTGTGTTGAATGTGTAGTCAGGACTATGACATCAGCCTTCTTAGATTTTTGTCATTTGACCACCATGAGAATGAATTACTTTGTCTTCTCCACCAATCTCCTACATTACTTGGAACTAATCATGGAGATAGATATTGGAGGTGGTATCTATGGTACCCTATAGTGCTATGTTCCAAGAGTGAGGGTGATTATTTAAGTTCATGATTCATAGATGTCATGTTGATCATAAATGAATGGATAATAAAGGAGTACATCACAAACATCTAGATTGACCACATCAAAAAGACTTCATCTTGGAAAGGTTTTATTACATATTAAAGAAGACACTAATGGGTGGCACAGATGTCTCTCCCTTAGCTCAGCCATCCAATACTGTATGGCTTTGGGTGAGGCTTCACGGATAGATTTAGACTTTTCAAAACTTTAGCAGAGATTAAATTATTTTGACTCCCACTATCAAGAATGAAATTTAGAGGCTTACATTTTACCTATAATTTAGAGTGAAACAATCTTTCCTTATCATCTATCCTTTTCTCATAAGTCTATGATGAAGTAATGATGGTATTAGGCTCAACATCTACAATCTCTTCTTCATCCTCTTTGACTTTAGGTTATGTATGAGACAAAGTAGTAGATGTCAAGTATTGTGACTCAGAAAGAAGTGACTTGATGGCTCGACATTCTTCTTTGAAGTGAGTTCTAATTTTATGGTAATCACACCATTTTCCAATCTTCCCCTTCTAGGGTTTATTATCTTGAAACTCCTTTTGCTTCTAATTTTGGCCTCGTGTTTGACCTTCCTTGTCACTTTTCTATTTCAAATGCTGACTCTTTGTATTTTTTTTCCATGTTTCTACTCAATCTTCACTATGGACTTGTATGCCTCACCGAGGGTTTCCAAATTAAAGAGTTTTATTTCCCCCCATATGTACCATTGTATTCCACCATGATATTTGAGAGTCTTATGTTTCTCACTTTCTTAGCTACCCAATATTATAGACAAAGAATGAAAAATGTCAGTGTAATCTTGAACAGATTGGTCTTTATCTTCATAGATCATCATATGCTTCAATGTGATAGTATTCTTCCTTTACCACTTTCATGAAATCATCCCAGGTAGGTTCCACCTCAAGGCCAATGTCATCTATACTTAACCTCTTTTTATACACTTCCCACCAATTTTTTTATGGGAAATGATGCTTTCAAAAGAGTAAAAGTGATCTTTTCCCCATCAATGACTTTATTTACAGAGAAATAGGAAGATAATTGATCCAACCTATTTTCCACTGTATCAGCATTGATTTTTCCTTCAAATGTAAGGATATCAAAATTCACCTAAACCTTGAAGGGTGTTGGGGCACTGAAAGGACGTTCCATGGATGAGGAACCAAGAAGTGTAGATGAGGAGCCAAAATTTTCCATCAAGAGTTGTTAGATAATTTAGGCAAATTGTTACAGCATCTATGCTTATTTTCATTAGAGGGCTTCATTCACCATTTCTTTGAAGGGATTGGATGTCCAAGTGTCATCTGCCATTTGTAGTCATTTGGAGTGAATAGGTGGATAGTTTGGAAGCTCTATTGTTCTCCATCCAAGCTTCTTGTAGCTTGACCTCATCCTCAAGATCATACACTCTCAAGACAAATCGCTCTGATACCACTAATCTAAAACTCAAAAGTTTTGATTCACAAATATTTCAAAAACATGAAAATAACACTATAATAATGAATTTTCTAAGAAGAGATGTTTTATTACTCAAAATCACAATACAACTATATGTTTATCTCTAGGACGAGATGTCTGATTTCTATTTCAGGTTACATCTTCATTTATACACATTTTGAAAGTAGGAGGAGGATGTGGAAGGTCACCAATCTCTAGGAAGATTAAACGGTTTGACTTCCATGATTTAAAATAATACAAAATTCAAGGAATTACTATTTTTAGAAACTTACTATTTTTAGACTGCACTACTAAAATTAAAATTTGGGGCACTTTTATTAGGTTTTCAGGGGTCAAAAACCACCGAGCAGAGCTCTGTGCCATCTCATCATGTTCTCATTCTTAGCTTTTCAACAATTCAAACAAAGAGTCAATTGAAGCTATGGTACAAAAGTTATGGCTCACAAAAGTTCTGTCATCAATTGGAGTAGAACCGTCACCCAAATTATCACCTGAATTATTATCTGGATCATGTGTGTGTGTGTGTGTGTGTGTGTTTGTGCACATTGAAGCTATGGTGTAAAAGTTATGGCTCTCAAAAGTTCTATCATTAATTAGGGTAGAACCGTCATCCGAATTGTCACCTGAATTGTTGTCCAAATTGTGTGTGTGTGTGCGTGCGCGCGCGTGTATGTGTGTGTGTGTGTGTAAAAGAAACAGTCTATTCTCAATCAATTTCTTGCTAAAGTGTTTCATAATATTCATAACACTTCAACATATATTCATAATAATTTTCTCTTCTAGTGTGTATCAAGGGAATATAATAACATTGAGATTGTTTCCATTGGTTTTTTTTCCTTTTCAAGAATTTGTTTGTATATATATATATATATATATATATATATATATATATATATATATATATATATATATATATATATAAATAATGAAACAATCTATTCTCAATCAATTTCTTGTTAAAGTGTTTCACTTATTTTCAATATTCCTATTAAAATATGAGATATAAAGAAATTACTAAAACAAAGTATTCTACATCTAACACCTTTGTATTATATATAAATAATTGGTAATCAACTTTCAATAATAACTTTAAATTGATTTTTTTTTTTAATTTTAAAAAATTAACTTAATTATATTTTTCTTCAAAAAATATAATTAAAATGCAATAAATTATTATATTATATAATTAAAACATTGAATTATTTTGAGTTTGTTATTTCTTTGGTTCCATCCTACAAACCATGCAGTTAGAGATACTTAGCGTTGCAATTGGGTAAAAAAAAATTGTACGTTGTTAAAGGTATAATATGAAAAATATTTGCAAATATCTCACATAAAGCTTTTACAATACTGAGATATTATGAACCAGGTTTTTGGATATAGTTATGTTATAAACAGTATCATTATGAAACAAGTTTTTGGAAACAATTATGTCATAAACATTATCATTCTATATTCATTAGCAAAATAAATATAAAATTTCTTATATACTTGAAAAAATATTTTTAAAGATTTATAATGGAAGGAAAAAAATACAATCTATACTTTGATTCAACTTTAATATAAATATACATATTCTAAAAAAATTAAAATAAATCAAGAGTTCATTTATAAGTACAAATTGACTAAATATTTATTAATAAATTTTAATGAAATCTTCCATTTCATAGCCTTGTTGATTTTTTTGTTTCATTTCTTTTTAAGATTTTAATTTTTAAAACCATCGTGTCAATATTTACACTAGAGGCATCTTCATGGAGAAGAATTAACCTTAAATTCGTCTTCCAATAGAATATTCCATTATAGAGTTTTCAATGGTCCATCCAGCACAAATAATCCATGTTTTCTTAAAGTTTTAAGGTTTTATGTTGATTCAGTTGTAAACGTGTGCACAATTTTAGGCGTTACTTGATCAGGACTCCATCAAAGTAAGGGGCAGAAATGGCAGATAAATTTATGCATGAACTTTCTAACCCTACACTCTTTTCTAATATCCTTCACTTTCCATTGATTCTTTCATACTAGAGAGAAGTGTGATTTCTTAAACATTGTTCAATTATTTTCATCTATGATTTTATTCTGGTTAAGTCCTACGCAAATTGAACTCAATGGAAACATATAGCTTTCAAAGTTTAAGTTCTATCATTTTTAAAAATTTAAGGCTTTCGCAGCCACATTTTTTCATTAATTTCTCGATCAAATTGATATGATTAAATTTATTCTATGAAAATTAAACAGTTCACAAATTTAAAGCTCCAAATATTTGTAAGGATCAGAAAGCTAAATTATAATTAAAGGTTCTATAAATGTAGTTCATCACTATATATATTTTTTTGGTTACATTACATATATAGTAGTAATAATAATAAATTATATATTATGTTATTATTAGATATTTATAATAATATAATAATTATATTAATTATAATATATAATTATATTAATGATAATTTTTTAATATATTATTATATTATTGTAATAATTAATATATTAAAATCAATGAGATGTAGGTGAGTTCATAAAGTGTTTTGGTTTTTTCAAATTTCATCCATTTTTAAATTTTACCAAAGTATTTAAGGTTGAATTTTATCATCGTTAGAATTCTTGGGTTAGTTATAATCGTTATTGGTATTTTCAAGTTAGTTGTGACCGTTCGTTGGTATTCTCAAATCAGTTGTAACAGTCCATTGGTATTTTTGGATCAGTTATGACTATTGTTAGTATTTTTAAGTCATTTGTAATCGTTGTTCATATATCTAATATATATGTAAACGATCATTTAAAGATTTGAACCACCAATTATATCCTATATTAATTTGTAATTTCGATAAAAAATAAATATCAATAAAAAAATTATGTATTAAATATATTCAATAATATATTATATTGATGATAATCGTAAATATATATTATTATTATGAAAAATATCTAATATATAAATATTAATTATAAATATATATTAGACTGATAATAATAAATAGTATATATATATATTCATGTCTTGCAAAGGATATAAGATGGCGACGATGAAAACCCCTAGTTCGTATGCAACGGTTACAGACAGCTTGATTACCTCGTGAGCGTAATGGCGTCTACGGGGAAAATGACCGTGCATGTCAAGAATAAATGTGTGTCAGTATGTTTAAATTTAAATCCTTAGACCGCTCGTCACCCAGTGGATCCCTCAGTTTATTTGCCGGAAAGCTGCAAATTTAGCAGCACTCAACGATCTTGTTGCTTCAGATTATGACAAGGAACAGTTAGATCCTGCTTTTAAATCTATGGACGTTCTTACCTCTATGACCAGTGTTCTTAGGGCATGAGATAGGAAGTCATCAGTTGGCGAGGAAAAAGGCCTAGGCAAAGGTTCCTTAAACTCTTCGAAGTCTATGTCTACTGAGCATTTTCTTCCCATGTCTACGGGCACCATTTACAACTCTCAGTTTGTAGCATATCATTCATATGGGTTCTGTGATCGCCTTTTGGGCTACAATGTGGAAATAGATAACCTTCCTTAGGGGGCTCTACTTGATGGTATATAAATTGGTGAACATTGGATTTACCCTTATCGTAAAAACGACAATAATAATTTTAATAACTGCTCTGACTTCTGTTTATCTTTTTTCCCTACCTCAGTCCACAGAGATTCTTCGTTGGTTCGTTTTCCCAGAAATCAGGGGCTTCTTTGCCTATGTATGCAGTCTCAGTTAGTCCTGACGCTGCTACTCACCAGCCACAATCCCAATTCGGTCAACCCACTTTCTTGGTAGGTGATATTCCTATCTTATTCTCTATGAGTCTCCAGTGATGTCTCTTCTTGAGTCTTCTATTCATGATGTGGAATTGAACATCAACAATAGAACCTTATTTTGTAAATATGTGGGTCTCTTTCTTTCATTAACTTATATTTCCTTTTGGACCTCTTTGAGTGGAATTTCATTGCTTCCTTGTGTTTTTCTCTACTTGGAAGAGGCTTCATTCAGGTTAATTTCATGTGCTCTGTAGATTGTGACTACGCCAAAGTTTCTGGTCCTTAGTTCTATGACAACCACAATTTTTTATTTTGCTCATGGCCCCATTTTTCAAAGTGAGAAGGTCGGTTATCTCTGCTACACCAATCTGGCTTAGATTATATAATCTCCCATATTTTTTATACAAACAATATCATCTCAAACGACTTACTAATATGGTGGATTCGTTCGTCAAAATTGATGAAAGCTATACGGGAAGCAAAACTATGAGGGTTTGTTCTATTATTGATTTGTTAAAACCTCTCTTTCACTTTATCAATGTGGTTTCTTTTCGGGGATCTTTGAATCAATTCTTCAACTATGAAGACATTCCTTTCAGTGGATTTTATTGCAACCATCTTAAGCACCGTTTATATTTTTGTTCTTCATAAGCTTTTTGTTATCATCAATAAATCTAGAGGATGGAGGGTCCATCTAAGGTTGATTTTATTTGGTGCAATCACAGGGTATTCTCTGCCAAGTATTTTTGGTACTCTCCCTTATATTTCTCTTGACCCTCCTGGTACTTATTTTGAGAATCTGGTGGCGGTAGAGAAATCTTATCTTGAGGGGGAGTCATATTTCCTACTTTTAAATGTAAGTGGAAAGATGCTTCATGGATTATCACATGAACAACTAGATTCTACATGTTTTCACATCCCACCACCCTCTAGCTCTAAAGGTGAGAAACCGAAGGATGATCTTGGTGTCTCAACAAAACATAGAGGTTGTAGATAGGAGGTAGAAAGTTTGAGATTGGAACCTAAATAAATTATTAGAGATGGCTTCCAAAGGTCGATTGGGGAAATTATTTATAGGAGAAGGTTGATCCCTTCTTGTGGATGAACCCTCCCTTTTATGGGGCTCAATCTATGGACTTTGTTAGATGGTGTCATCACATTTATTTTGTATTGGCATGATTACCTAGTTTCACTACTTATTCATTGAAATTTTTCATTCGTTTTCAGCTTTGTTTGTGTTTTAGTTGACTAATCTTCTTTTCTATCATTTTACTATGTGTTCTTCTCTCTTCTTCTCTTTTGATCTCATCAAGGATCGAGGCCCTTGTTGTACCCCAGTACTAGTTCATACCTCTGATCTCTGTAAAAGCCTCTCTTTCACATTCTGGGGTAATATATATCCCATTTATGGGTCAAGGGTAAGGAAGGAAAATGATCATGCTCGGATTACAGCCTCTAGGACTCCTCCTACATGCTTTATTAAGATGAATTTTGATGGAGTAACTAGAGGAAATCTAGGAGCATCGGGATCTGGGTGCAGTATCAAAGATTGTTTAGGCTCTCTCATGAAGAATGTTTTAGTAAAATTATAACGCAACATGAATAATGATGCAAAAGCTCAAGCAATGCTCTTTGATATTCAATTGGCTCGACAGTGTGACATTGAAAACTTTGACATTGAAGGGGAATCCAATCTCATTATGGAATCCATATGTAATCAGCAAATTTAGACTTAGCAACTAAACAACATCCTTAGTATGGTGTTGTCTAGATTGGATGAATTATCATCATGGTTTATCAACCATTTTTATAAGGAAGCTAATCAGTAAGATCATTTTCTAGAAAACTGAGGGGTTCATCAAAGGAAAGACCATATCATTGATAATGAATTTGAAATGTGGCTAGTGATTCAATTAATCAATTAATTATATGTCTTTAGGCTAGCAATCATTTCATAGTTCTCATTATCTTTGACACTGGGGGCTATTAATTTCATCCTAATTTCACATCGACCCCCATAGCACATGATTGGGATTAATGTGATATGAATGCCTTGTGAGCTTTAGATAATATGGGAAAGATGACATGGAAAGGAGTATATTTTGTAATTATTGGGAAGGCTTTGGATAGTGGTGGTAGTTTTAAAATTAAATCTACTCTATAAAATGTAGTTTTAATCAAACTTGTGCTCTCTTTGTTGGCTAATAAATGGGAGATGGATTTTAGGGCTGGCATTGATGATCACAGGCTTCATTTTATTTTCTAAATGCCAAGTATGTATATTTTAGATGTTGTAGAAGTTTTTATAGGACTAGATCATCTATAGGTTGATTGGATGAAGAAAAATAATGTAGACATAGTATTAATCTTTGCAACCAATCTACTTTATACCATAAAAGATGGGAATATCTCATTCAAGTGGTGGAGACGCTATTTTGTCCTGGATTGAGAGCTAGGACATGTGCACAGATTGATAGACTAGTCTTTTAAGGTGGATCTTCTCTTCCATTTTCAGTTTCTTAGTGCATGGATTTAATCCCTCTCTCTACTTTCAGAGATTTGTAAACTAGATGATGGAAAATTCATGTGGGTGTCTTGGAGTAAGCTTCTTCCCTAGATGATTTCATAGATCCTCTACCCTCTTTCGATAAAATATCATGTAAATATGGGTTGAGGAAATATGTGTTGACATAGTGTTTATTGATGGATTTATACAATGAACAAGTTGTAAAGATGATTTTTATAATTTGAATGACATACATGTTGGTGGGGGGTCTTAGACTACAAAACTAGTCACTCAATGTACAGTATATGTCCACATGAAGAGGCACCTATAGTCAATGGTTTACATTATTGGACTTGATGTTGTTTCTAATGTGATAAAAATGACCTATATATAAGTCAAGCAGGTGTAGAAGTGGTGACCGAACTAGGAAGTATACTACTAGGAAACCCTTTTCCCATGGCCCAACTTAGGATGTTCCCAGGGTTGGTAATTTGAGAATGCCAATAACATTTAGACTTTTCCACTAGGAAATATGTAGGTAACTAATAATGATGAGGTAGGTGCCATTTTTGTAGTGGGAATTTGACCCTCAACTTTGTTGTCATGTTCAGATATCATGTATAGCTCTTCCATGGTCTAATGGGTTTAGGTCTATTTTTGGTATAGTGAAATCTTAGTTAATACTTGTAAACATATTAATTTGTTCAATCAACCACAATTACTATGTATTTTATATCTCTTTTAGATGATGGTCTTGGTGATGGTTAGAGTCCTTGTTTAATCAGTCATTTTGAGTCTTTTGATCTTCATTGTGTCCTATTTTTCCTTGTTTGTGACACTCCTAACAGTCATGGGTCACTTTTTTCAAGTCATAGGGGCCCCTATCCTATCCTCCCTTATTTTAACTCTATTTTGAGCCTCGAGACACTAGTGCCACTTTCAAGATAGTAATTCCACATGGAACTATGTCCACTTATGGCTCTAGTGTCTAATGGACCCTTTCACCCATGTTTGAGTCCTAACCCCTCCACAAGCCTTATCTTATATTTTTATTCCTCTTTTTATAACTTATTTTCCATCGAACAAGGTATTATATTCAAAAAAATATATCCTTGTATATAAAGGTCTTCACAAGGCATTTTATAGCTAGCACTTATTATGTTAGTACTTATTAACATAAAATCAACCAATAATACAGCTCAAATACTCTGCATATTACTCCATTTTCACACCTAGACATTTGTATTCTTGATCAAATAAAGGCCTAATTTAAAATCATTCTAGAATACCATTCAAGTTTATGGTACACATTCCCTAAGGGAGAACTAT
Organism: Torreya grandis; assembly: GCA_037957365.1. Lineage (NCBI taxonomy): Eukaryota > Viridiplantae > Streptophyta > Pinopsida > Cupressales > Taxaceae > Torreya > Torreya grandis. The sequence continues at coordinate 762,162 of JARHVA010006654.1, forward strand.
AGGTGATCTGAGACACCTAACATTGGGGTTAATGTTGTAAATAGCCAGGACAATAGGGGTTTTACTCTATGTGATCATAACATCCCACAATGAAATTTTTATTTTCATTTTTACATTTGATCCATTTATTGTTTCATGTATGTAAGTATTCATTAGGGTTTATAAGGAGATTTAGCCAAAATAATGATACAAATGAGCCCTCAAATGACATAAAACCACCTACAAGACCTTTAGAACCTCCCACAACTTCCATGAAAGTTAAAAATAATCCTTACAAGAAGGACATTAGTGCCTTATGGCACTACTATATTTAGAGGGGTGTTACTATCTAGGGTCAGA
>JARHVA010006654.1:770000-852500 GCA_037957365.1 Torreya grandis
AAATGGAAAATACTAATCCATAAACAAACTCCAAACATAAAGGAAATCTCAACCAAGGCATCTACACTCTACAACAAGAAAATTCTGACTGCACTAGGTGGCGCCAATATGAAATGGTCTTATAGGATTTCCCACTCCTAATATTTGTGTATACAAGACACAAAACTAATTAATATATACTTAAATGATAAACACTCCATGCTTTTAAAATACTCACTGTAGACATCAAATTTCTAACACCATTTGTGTTGAAATTGTCAATCTTACTCGAATTGCACTCAAATGCACATTTTAGGTCAAAATCCATAAAACACCCTAAATGGTTTGAAATTTTCACTTACAAGTGTCAATTTATGTTAAATTATCCCTAAATAGGGCAATGGGTTTTATGGGAAAGCTAACTTTGATCAGATCATTTCAAGTCAAAATGATAAATTCACCATTTAGTGCTCTGGATCATTCTTTTTTTCTAATTCATTGGTACACATCACGTACCTTTGTTATTTGGTGTTGGAAACATCCTAAATGGGAATATAGATAAAACTTATCTAACATCACCTTTCAATTCCTCTCTAGCCATATTATGACCTAGTAATATGACTTTCTGACTATTTTGATTAATTGTGCACCAATTTCTAAAGAATCACACTAAACTTGATTAAACTTAAGATAATTAATCTAAGTTAAGAGCTTAAATAATAATTCCATAGATATTTTTGAATATCTCATTATTATGAATTAATTTTAAATATCTGCATCACCTAATGACATCATCTATGAGGTGGCATCCATCAAGCCATAAGTGCATAAAATATCAAGATTATGGGTCACCCATGCCTAGTTAATGCCTCCCATGTCTCCTTAATGCTTGTTTATCTTAAAGATAATTATGGATTTAATTCTAGATATTAGGATTATCCATGGCCACACATCTCAATCTTGAGATGGATGATCATGGTTGATCCTGGCCAATCTCAAAAATCTATAAATAGAGAGGCCATGGACATGAATTTTAATCTTGAATATTGCAAAGTTATAATTTTAAATTGTTTCCACAAAGTTTTGCATTTGATCATAGTTTTTTCTTTCAAGCTTCATTGATAGGCTAGTTTAGTGATTTGGAATCATGAGCCTAGGTTTTTTTGGAGTGGTCTTGGGGCATTGGAGGTGCTTACCACCATTGTTGACAAAGACAAGGATGCTTGATCAAGGGAAAACATATTTTTCAGCCACATGTGTATGGTGAATCAATTTTGGAAGGTAATATAGTATTTCTTTCTTTCATTTGTTTCTTGTTATTCTTTGTAATTCTCATAGGAATAGATAGGCTTGGTTATTTATTTCTTTATGAATGTTTCATTATTTATGGACTAATGCTTGACTAACTTGCTTTGTAATACTCTCTACATCTTGTCCTATCAAGCGTGCCAAGATGTAGAATGTATTAAAAATCAAGTTAGTTAAGAATTAATCCATAAATAATGAAACATGCATAAAGAAGGAACTTACCAAGCCTATCTATTCCTATGGGAATTACAAAAGATAGAAAGAAACAAATGAAATAAAGCAACACCATATTACCTTCACAAATGGATTCACCATACCCATGTGGCTCAAAAACATGTTATCACTTGATCAAGCATCCTTGTCTTTGTCAGCAATGGTGGTAAGCTCCTTCAATGCCTCAAGAACACTCCACAAAAACCTAGGCTCATGATTCCAAATCACTAAACTAACTTATCAATGAATCTTGCAAGCAAAATCTATGATCAAATTCAAAACCTTATGGAAACAATTTAACATTATAACTTTTCAATATTCAAGCTTTAAATTCATGTCTATGGCCTCTCTATTTATCGATTTTTGAGATTGGTCAGGATCAACCATGACCATCCATCTCAAGATTGAGATGTGTGGCCATAGATAATCCAAATATTTGGAATTAAATCCATAATTATCTTCAAGATAAATAAGCATTAAAAATGCATGGGAGGCATTAACTAGGCATGGTTGACCCATAATCTTGATATTTTATGCACTTATGGCTTGATGGATGCTACCCCATAGATGATGTCACTAGGTGATGCAGATATTCAAAATTAATTTTCAATAATGAGATATTCAAAAAGATCTATGGAATTCTTACTTAAGCTCTTAAATTAGATTAATTAGCTTAAGTAAGTTTAATCAAGTTTAGTGTAATTCTTTGGAAATTAGTGCACAATTAATCAAAATGGTCAGAAAGTCATATTACTGGGTCAAAATTTGACTAGAGAGGAAATGGAAGGTGATGTTAGATGCATTGTAGCTATATTCCCATTTAGGATGTTGCCAACACCAAATAACAAAGGTACATGGTGTGTAACAATGAATTAGAAGAAAAGAGTGATCTAGAGCACTAAAAGGCAAAGTTGTCATTTTGACTCGAAATGATCTGATCAAAGTTATCTAGCCCATAAAATGCATTGCCCTATTTAGGGATACTTTGACCTAAACTAGCACTTGTAAGTGACAAGTTTGAACCATTTAGGGTGTTTTATGGATTTTGACCTAAAATGTGCATTTGAGTGAAATTCGAGTAAGATTGATAATTTCAACACAAATGATGTTAGGAATTGGATGTCTACATTTTGCCCCTATTTGAGAAGGCATAGCAAGACATTCAGGTGAAGCAACATCTTTTCAAAGAAAAGAGTTGTCAAGAATAAATTGTAACAAACCCATGATGCCCCATTAAGAGTACATACTAGGATGGAAGAAAAGGATGGACTCTCAAAAATAGAGAGAAAGTGAGAGGTTATCCCATGGAATAGATCACATCCAGATGAGTTAATGCTTGCACATGTGATTACCATCAATGATAAAAATATAATTAGAAGTATAATAGGCCTTAGATATGAGAGTACAAGTTGGTTCTTACAGCATTGATCAATTTTGAGACAAGTTGCACATTGAATATTACCATCATGGGCTTTAATGTGGAGAGATTAGAATTAGAGGAAAAGAGAGAATGTTTTACTTTAAGAATGGAAACACCACTAGAATGGGGTCTCTAAAGATAATATACTAAGAAGTACTCTAGTAGAGTCAATTTGATCGTGATAAGATAGTTTACCTCACTAGGGTAAATTTTGATCATTGATAAAGAATAAATAATTATTTTTCCCCTATAGAACTGATTTGATTCGTATGTGGTTTAGATGTTGGGCCCTAACATGAGCAATTGGCAAGAAAAATAGCTCAAGGATATAACCCAAAAGATAGGTTAAAGTGAGCGGGCACAAACATACATGCAATGGTGTAATGGGAGGCCATATAAAAACAAGCATATGAGAATGCACAAAGTGATGAGAGAGATGAAAATAAGAATGGAGATATTTGAGCTGACCTCAATAGAAATTGAGCGTTGCCTACATAGTTCCATGCACTCATGTTCTAACATGAACTTCAGCCCAATGTATTTCACCCAAGTTTGGGAGAGAATGGAATGAGGAATGATGAAAAATGACCAAGAATTTATTAGACTCACAATGTATACAAAGAGACGCACATCTAAGCATAGACAAAGAATCCTAAAATGTATGTTACCTAGAAGCCTAATTCCATATCATGAGACTAAGGTTTGCAAAGTGTTCTTGAGAATCGTTCATTAGATATGATGTTGACATTTAAGACTTTTAGACTTGAGCACAAATTGATTGCTATAGAAAAATAATTTACTCATCATAAGTATTAATAACTTAGAATGACATAAGATTCCAATTGTGCTAAGCCAGTTCAAATGTGAATACCTATAACTAAGGATAATGGTGAAATGATGACCAAAACCAGAGTTACAATGATTTACATTTAAACAAAAGATCAAAAATAATTAAAAAGATAAACATAAATGAACCTAACTCAAAATCAAGATATGATCTTAAGTAGGAACAAAATGTTTAAAAATAAAAGTCAAGAACGTCTTAATGACATGAGACCAAGATATGAATAATCAAGATCCATGTGGACCATCAAAGCATTCTTGAACACAAAAGAGAAAAGCAAAATCAAATATAAAAATAAGACACCAACAATAATCAAATAAGCAAAATGGTCCAAGAACAACATAATAACATAGGATCAAGATATAAATAATCAAGATCCATGTGAGTCATCAAGATGTTCTGAAACACAAAAGAGACAAGCAAAAATAAACAAGGAAACACAAGACCAAGAAACACAAGACCAAGAAACACAAGACCAAGAAGTAATAAAAATAGAAAAGGAGAAGAAATAAAAGGAGAGGTGTGAAAACACAACAAAACATCAATAAAACACAACAAAATACCAAGAAAACTCAAATAACACACACAAACAAAAACCAAGTTAGTGCAGTTTTAAAGACAAATGTTCATGTATGTGTGGTAGAGGCATTACTTTCTATCATATCATAACAAAGAATAATTACATGACAATTATTCCTTAATTAAAGAGGAATAATGATAGAATAAATGGGGGAAGAGAAGAAAAGGAAGGGGTTGGCTGAGTTGATTCTAGATGTATAAGACAAGTGGATGCTACCTACATAGTTCCATAGATGAATGTTCTAACATGAAATTTAGGCCAAATGTAGTTCTCCCAGGAAATGGGATAGAAGAAAAATGATGATCAAACCAGCATGATTAATGTTATATAATAAATGGAAGATATGACAAATAAATCAGAATGGTCCAGCAAATAAGAAGTTGATGAGATGAGAAAGGATGATCTTAAAAAATGACAAGTGCATATGATAAGATGAAATGAATTTTTGTTTTTGTGCTTGCAAAATAGCAAGAGCATTCAAACTTAACAGTTGCTCACAAAATGGTGCAATCATGGGATGGTGGAATGGGAATGTGCAAATATATAGAAGCATGAGACAATGTTTTTTTTTTTTTTATGGATCATGTTCTAATGTTTTTAGTATTTTCAACGTATTTCTAATTTTTTTGGTGTTTTTATGATAAAATATGCACAAGGTAGGACCATCTAGTCGAGGAGATGCACATCCTGAGAGTATAGGTTCCAATAAGATAGCTAAGTCAGTTGCAATGGAATATTCTTACATATCAGTGAGAGTGAGATTCTTGATAAAACAAAATGGAGAAGAAAATACTTGAACTGAGAAGATGTGGCTATTCACTTGTTTGAAACTGCATAAGATTGTCTTGGTTGAAGTGTTATGTAGAAATTCTACTGAAGATGTTCATAATGTTCATGAAACATAATCAAGATAACAATTTGTCAAGGGACAAAAATTGTTCAATCTTATAACATGTCCTCAACAAAACAAAGAATATGCTTCTCAAATAGAGCAATCCATAATGGGATGAATAATATGCTTAGAGTACCAAGGGTTCAAAGCCTTTACTATCAGGATTCATGAAAAGTGGACCAGGGTAGTATAAAATGTAATCAACGTAAGATAAAAGGGTGGGATAACATTACAACAGCACAAGTTGCTCCCAAGTTAGGGGTCTTATAGACAATAGTTTATATTTGTTCATGTGTAGAACATCTTAAGGTGTATGATGTTCATGGGATCTAAAATTTCTTCACCATTTGGTTTATCGAATTGATATGCTCCTAATCCATAGTTTGTTGTGAAAATATATGGTACTAACTAATTAGGTTGAAACTTGCCTTTCTTTTTGGGTTCAGCATTTGTGTTATTCTAGTTCTCTTTCAAATATAAGTCACCAATCTCAAATTATCGAGGGAGAATATGTTTTTTGTAGCTTCATAGTAATTTATTCTGATAGGCCTGTAAGTTTTCTAGGGTAGCCAAATGCTTACCATCAATAAGTTCTACTTCTTGCAGCTGTGAGGCTCTATAGTCTTCATCATCTTCAATGTGCTTTATTGATCTTTTTAATTATGGGATCTCAATCTTGATTGGGATGATATCTTCAGTGCCAAAAATAAGGGAGTATGGAGTAGCTCTAGTCTGGGTGTGATGATTAGTTCTATAATCCCAGAGGGTAAGAAAGAGTTGCAAGTGCCAATTATGGCCAGCATCATTGACAATATTTTTTAAGATGGCTAGAATGGTTTTATTGGATGCCTCAGTTGGTCTATTTCCTAGTAGGTTATATGGAGTAGATTTCTTGTGCTTGATCTTAAATTTTGCACAAAAATATTTCACATCTTTGTTCACAAAAGATCTACCATTATTGGATATAATATGGGTTGGGATGCCATATCAATAGATGATATGGTAATGAATGAATTTGGCTATTTATTTCCTAGTAACATATGCGAGAGGAATGGCCTCAATCCACTTGGTAAAGTACTTGATTGTAGTCAAAACGTACTTATGGCCATCTAAAGATGTTGGGTTAATTTTCCCAATGAGATCGATACCCCATATTAAGAATGGCCATGGTGTTATAGTTGAATGCAATGGTAAGGAATGTGCATGTATCAAGTTTCCATGCCACTAACAAAGAACACATTTTTTGACATAATTACAAGCATCTATCTCCATTTTGGGCCAATATAAGCCTATTCTAATAAGTTTCTTTGTTAGGACTACACCATTGGTATGGGCCCCACACATTCATTCATGAACCTCATTTAGTGCAATCTTGGATTCTCCCAAAGATAAATAATGAAGAAGCATTACATCATAGCCTTTATGATATAATGTGTTAAGCGATGAAGGAATAGTTTTTGTTGGTTGTTGGAAAGGTTGGAAGGACATACATGGCTATGGAAATAGTTATATAAATCATGGTACCATGGTAACCTAGGGGAGGGATTAGGATCAGTAATGGTGCATATCCTCTCTAAATATGAAATAATATGTATCAACTAAAGAATATTTTCATTTAAGAATTGATACTCTTTATCACTGTCATGCATTTGAATCATGGAACCAATTGTTTCCATGACATTGGTAGATCTATTTTTGACTCATGGAACTTGCTCAAACTGTAAAAAAAAAAATTTGAGGTCATAGACAATTTTCTTGTAAGGAATAAGCTTATCATCTCTTATTTGATACTAATAGTTATCTAATTTATGATTATCTATGAATCTCCATAGACCTTTAATCTTTGAATGTCCCATTGTATGGCAAGATGGAGCCCTGCAACCAATGCCTCATATTTAGCCATATTATTTGTACACTAAAATTGTATATGGAATGCTTTGGGTATCAAATCCCCCTGTGGCATGATCAACAATATACTATCTCTAGATCTTTGAGATTTGAAGGATCCGTAAAAATAGATCATCCACTATTTAAGTTCTTGTGATGTTTGTTCTATTATCATCATATAATCATTTGGAAGGTCAAAGCTGAGAGGTGGAGTGGTTGTAATAGGAGCTTCTACAAGTTGGTCTGTAAGAACCTATCTTTTGATTACCTTTTGATTATGGTATTCAATATCAAACTCGCTAAGGATCATAATCCATTTATCCATGGATCCTTGAAGAGATACTTTAGTAAGAGGAACTTGAGAGGATCTACCTTGGCAATAATAATAGTTTTGTTATTTAGCATATAATGTCATAATTTATAAGTGGTGAAAACCATAGCTAAACATGCCTTCTCAATAGGCCTATAATTATGCTTGTAGGCTACCAATGTGTAACTTAAATAATAAACCATGTGTTCCTTACCATGATCATCATGTTGAGCCAAAAGTGACCCTAGTGCATGTTTCATGGCTAATATATAGAAAAGCAATGGCTTTCCTTGTGTTGGAGGTCATAAGACTGGTGGATTAGCCAAGTATGTTTTAATATTTACAAATGCTATATGAAAATATTTATCCCACTCAAATGTTACCCCTTTCTTTAAGAGATGGGTAAATGGTTGGCACTTATCTACCAATTGAGAAATGAACCTACATATAGACCGGACCTTTCCTTGTAGACATCACAATTGTTTAAGATTATTTGGTGGAGGCATTTTCATAATAGCATTAACCTTTGTAAGGACAACTTTGATCCCTCATTGTGATATAATGAACCCTAGCAATTTTTTTGATGTGACTACAAAGACACATTTCTTAGGATTCAAGTGGACTTTATATGCATGAAGCCTCTCAAATATTCTTCATTGAATGTCAGGATGTTTAGATTTTGTTCTTCATTTTTCTAGTATATCATCAACATAGTCCTTGAAAATGTGATGCATCATGTCATAAAAGATTATAGTCATTACATTTTTCTATGTGGCTCTAGCATTATAAAAACTAAATGCCATGACTTGGTAATATAATGTCCCCCATAGAGTGGTGAACGTGGTCTTATGTTGATCTTCAAGGGCTATCTTGATCTGATTATAACTATAAAATCCATCCATTAGGGATAGCATCTTGTACCTAGCAGTTGAGTCGAAAATCATGTCAATGTTGGGTAGAGGAAAGTCATATTTGGGGCATGCTTTGGTAATATCATGAGCATCAATACAAATATATATGCTTGGGATCTTTCTACTTACTAGCACTATTTTATAAATCCATTCAAAGTAGTCTAGTAGTCTGATAAAATTGGATCCTAATAACTTTTCTAACTCAGCCTTAACCAAAAGGGTGATGTATGGATGCATCTTTCTCAAATTCTGCTTGAATGGTTTATCATCAGGGTGAATAACAAGATGAAGCACAACTAAATCTAGGTCCAAGTCTGGCATGTCAGACTATGCCCATGCAAAGATATTTATATAATCCTTAATAATGGATATAATATGTTCATGTTGTGATTTAGTAAGGGAAGATCCAAGACAAATGATTTTAGGATCCTCATGGATTCCTAAATTTACTTTTGTTGTGTTCTCGATAAGGAGTGTGGATCTGTATTCTAGAATTGTAGGCAATGTATGGTTATGATCCTCTACTTTATCTTCTTGTTGTTCTTCCTAAAGATTTGGATAATATGAAGAATTAGAATTTGCCTTCTAAAGTAAAGGCTAATTGGAAAAATCCTCTAGAAACTCAAGAGCAAGATGTTCAAATATTTGATGTTGTTCTGAAGAGGTGCTTGTACTAGCTATAAAATTTGGGCTAGATGGATGTTTTATGTCTTGAATGGATGAGCAAACTTCCCCACCTAGGAGTGCCTAAAATAGGTTTTCACTCAAAGGCTTGTCTTTTTATTTACTTTTTTCCTGATCAACAAGTTCCTCAAGTAGGTTTTCTCCTGAAGATCTTGATGTTTTTTATTTATTATAACCAATAAAGTTTGCCTACTCTCCAAAGTAGAAAAAAGAATTCAATGAAAAATCAAAACCCTACTTATGATCACCAATGAGGAATGCATCTCGTAGGCCCATGTATTTTGCAATTGATTCTTCATTTTAAAAATCATTGAGGCATATGACCAAATTTTGTTGATCCCAATCTATGAGTTCAAGATGGCAAAAGCATAGGTTATAGTGAGGGTTTGATTCAGGATAGGAAACACCAATGGTAAAGATATAACGTCCTAATTAAGGAAGGGAAGCACCACTAGAATAGGTTTTTGCTTAAAGATGGGAATCTCCAATAGGTTTATGGTCAATATGGCATTTGAATCAAACAAATTTGAATCAGTAAGCTCATCAAAAAGGATATAATGGGACATTGTGTCATTTCTAGGAGTTTTTTTATTAGTTACTTTGAAAGAGTCATTACCAAAAGTTATGAGGACATCCTCTAGTGGTTGAAATCCAAGACCATGATTCCAATTGACAACTCCAACTAATAAGGGCTCTAAAATTCCTTGTGCCTATGAGTGAAGGCCTTTACCTATATAATCAAGATGATCCATTATCCTATTAGGGATAAGATACTTTGGATTCTAAAAACAATTAGTAAGGCCTTCTGAATATAACTAATCTCTCTCGATAAAAGCCTCTCGATCTTTTTTTGGTGTAATTGTAGGTAAAAAAACCATAGGAGGTTTTGGTTGCTTGTTCTTTAGTTTCCAAATCTGATTAGGTCTGTTAGGAGTCTGGGAAGTTTTAGGCTTACCAAATGTTTTAGGGGATTTTGGTGATTTTTCAATATGAAGGATGTCCTTTAGATGGTACATGGAAATGCCTGCATCTTCAATAATCACCTATTTGGCCAAAGCTATAGGAAATGGATCAATCAAAGTGGAGGCTAGATCACTAGGGTCTATATAATTAGATGGAGATGGATGAGAAATGATGGCTTTATTTTTCTTTGCAATTAATTCAAAACCTAGACAATAGTTATAATTATGAAACTCTACTTCAAGATGTTTGCAGTATTGGTATGGTTGATGATCAGCGAGAATAGTAACCTCAATCCCATTATGGGGAAACTTAAGGCATTCATGAAGAGTAGATGAAACTGCTTGTACTTCATGAATCTAAGGATGACCAAGAAATATGTTATAAGGAAGCTCAATATCCATAATATGGAATAATGTGTGATGAGAGGTAGACCTAACCATGATTGGTAAAAAAATTATAGTGGATGACTCCCTCTCGGTGTTGTCGTAAGCCTTGATTTTAATAGTTTTTAGTTGAATGTCTTTATCCATGTAACCTAATCATCACACCAATTTAAGAGATATCATGTTCAACATTGAACCATTATCTATAAGAACTCGCTTGATCTTGTGATCCACAATGATTATCTCAATGTATAGTGGGTTATTATGGTTTGGTCCGAGGGTGGACATGTTCTTTTGATCAAATATGATTTGTCAAAATGAAGACAAATGTCCAACTAGGTTCTAGAATTGATCAAGATTTATATCATTAGGCATAATATACTCTTGTAAAAGTTTGTTGAAGATGGTTCTATGGACATCAAATGTCCAAAAGATTTCTAATATGTAAATTTGTGCAGGGGTTTTATCTATTTGATCTATTAGACTATAAGGCCTTTGAACTATGGATTGAACTAGTTTAGTCTTTGTTGGGATAGTATTTGGCTTTGGAGCCATTAGCACAATGTTCTTATTGGGTTTATGGAAAGAAGTGGGTGAAGGGCCTTGAATGGTATCTTATAGGAGTCTAGTTGTGACTGCACATCTTAGAGGTGTAAAGGAGTTATTATAATTAGAAGAGGGAGGCAAAAGGCCCTTAGATGGTTATTTATGGGCAATTAATAGTATTGTGACAATTTTGGGCCAATGAGGAGCCTTTATAAAAAATGTACTATTGTTCAAGATTAGTGACCCATGCAAATGGATTAGCAACATGATAATTCAAACCCAACATGGTATTACTAGGGGAGAGGGTGTTGACCCTATAATGATAGGTCTCATGTTGTAAGGAACACAAGATTGGTCACGTGGCTTCACAGTAACATTGGCAATGTGGGTTGTAAAAATCCATCCCATAGTGTTATTATAGTCATAAGGTACATTGTTATAAGCCACATTATTAGTGTGGGCATTATGATCTCAATTTTGTTCATTATGATTTTGACCTTGTTGTTGGTTCTGATTCTACCTCTATTCTTGATTGTGACCATTTTGATTATTTCTTGGTGGTGGTGGATCATGTTGAGGAAAGGGATCTTTGTAGATTCCCATATCCTGATTTATGCCCTGATTAGGGGCCAACTTAATTTCCAATTCACCACTTTCAATAAATTCATCAATAATATGTCACAATTAAACACAATGATATGCACCATGACCAGAAACATGATGAAAGTTACATCATTTGTTCTCTTTATACCAGTCTAATTTCGATTGATCTTGAGGAAATGGCCTTGATACTAGCCATATAATTAAATTAGCCACAATGAGCTTTTATAACACTATTTCAATCAATTATACTAGCTTGCTAAAGACTCTAAAATTGTTATGAAATGTCCTTCATGGAGGTTGTCTCTACAAAGTAGGTAATGGATTTGAGGGAGTTAATTGTACATTTGGAGGAGGCATAGCCTATACCATTTGTACATGTCTTGGTTCTATCAGCCCATTTCCAACCATGTTTTTATCTCTGTTAAATCCCTTCAACTTATCCTACTTAACCATTTGAGGAGTCAGTGATTTAGTCTGATTAGATGCTTGACCTTGTGCAAAGATCTTAACAAGGCCCTTAGCAATAAGAGCCTTCTCAATCTGCACTCCTTTTTCAATAATTTCTTAAAATGAGTTATCACAAGCTAACTCTAGATTATGCACAACTTCAAGAAGTAAATTTTGTGTAAATATATTAGCCAATTATTTGCCAAGAAAATTATGTTGAAAGTGACTTGCCAATGCTCTCCACCTTTGTAGATATGTAGTAAAACTTTCACCATCATGCCGCTTGGATTTGCTTATGTCAAAAATGGTCAATTCGTGTTCTATTTTATATGAAAAATAGTTAATGAAATTTTTTTATAAGTTATTCCAATCCACAACTGATCCCTTGGGTAGTTTAAGTAGCCAATCAAGAGCTTGTCCCACTAATCTTCATGGAAATAGTCATAGTAAGTACTCGCTACTCTAATCAACCTCTTGACATAAGATGAAGAATGCTTATATGTATTCACATAGATCTCCTTTCCCTTTGTATTTTTCAAATTTGGGTGCCTTGAAATGAGGTGGAAAGGGGTTTTGGAGAATGGATAAGTCAAATGGATATGGGCATATCTTATCACATTTATACTTTTTGATTCTATTATTAATTTTTGATCTTTGGAGAATTTCCTTCATAAAATTCCATTCTTGCATATTTTGTGCATTTGTAGATTGGATAAGATGTTTTTGGGGTGGAATGTGTGCCTAGTTTCATTGTTGTTAGGGTGGAATGTGCCATTGGTTTTGTTGTTTTTGGGGTGGAATGTGCCCCTAGTTTTGTTGCTGTTGGGGTGGAATGTGCCCCTGGTTCTATGTAGATATATAGGGAGTGTATACCTTTCAATCCATGATTTGGTTTTCATTTGTTTCTTGAGTTGAGAACATAGGCCATTGATTCTTGGATTGTAAAACATTCCCTAAATCTAGTTATTTCACACTTTGTTGATTTTAGAAATTTCTATGTTTATTTACCAATCTTTGGGTTGGTTGAAAATAACTAGCCAAATTATCTTGAGGGATTTCCTCAATTCAAACTGAATTTTTGGGTTTCTATGTTTGTAAAGTAACAAGAGGTTCTTAATGATTGAATAATATATGTTTTGTATCAAATGGAACACTTTATAAGGTTTCTTATGAATTTAATTGTTCGTTTAGATTACCTTGATCTACTATGGTAATGTCCTTATCCAATATTTTTTGCATACTTTTGACCACATTTTCTTGTTTTTTCAAAGCTTTATTATGAATTGAAGTGGCAACTAGGGAGTCATTTAAGTCTATGACAAGTTGATCTGCATATTGTTGACTTATTATCTTGATCTTTGCTAGAAGATCTATATTTGTGGATTTTGACTCTATTTGTATTTCTTTTCCTTTGTTAAGAGAAGAAGGTATGTTTATTTGTGAAAAATCTTTCTCTTGTCATTATTCTTCTCCTTTTCTATATAAGGTATGCAATTATTCTATAGGAAAATTAGAAGGTAGTTTAGCACCTGATTCTATCAATCTAATAAGGGCTTCATCTTGATTTTCTTAGGGTTGATATCCATTGTAATCATCTTCAGATCCTACTATTGCATGGATATCATCAAAAACAATGGAGTTATTTTGACCATCATAAAATTGCTCACCTTCATAACTAAGACCATAAGAGGCCCACTATGATTGAACCTTTGAGTCATGTCTAAAATGAGCCATTCTATGTATTTGACTAAGTTTGGACCAATGTTTGAAAACCAATCAAAGTATGCTTTGGGTTTCTTTTAAATAAATAACCAAGGTACCAATTAGACTATAAGGGAGGGTGGTTTGAAACCATGCATATTTTATAATATTTAGTTCATGAGTTTACCCAACCCTTGGTAAAGTTAAAATCATATAAATCGGAAGAGAGTAAGGTAACTCAAATACCCAAGGTGAAAAATAGTACACCAAAGCCTAGATATTTATGATACACCCACACTATAAAAGATAGCTTCAACTTTGCCAAGTTAACCCTAGAAGTTTAGAGGAAAGCTCTCTAGATTACAAAGAAGACAAAATAAACTAAGCAACTACAAATGTAAAAACATACGTGAATATCACTAAGTATAATGCTAGGACCAAATAGGCAGCACAACATCGCCACATGATTCTAGTAGGATAAAATATGTTCTAGGACTCAAAATCATGAGTGATACATAAGATGGTGTGAGTCTACCAAGATGATAATGTGATTTTGAGTCTTAATAAATGAACTTCAATCCAAATGGAAAATTGAACCCAAGTTAAAACAAGCTTAGTGCGCAATTGGTGAACCCACTTTGACACACCAACCCTTAGAACTCAAAAAGGTTAAATTTCAAATATGGATTATAAATTAAGGATTTAAACAAATTGGGTAAAATATCTAGACACAATTGGGCAGCATGACTATTCGAATGTGGATGACATGACACAAAGCTTTTGATAACAATTTGAATAAGGAAAAGATGATTTTTCCATTTAGACAACGTAACACCTCCCTTTCTTAAGAAAATTGAGGACAATGTGTTTTGGTTAAGTTCATTGAGTTAACAAGTAGTTTTAGACACAAATCAAGACCAAGTAAGCTAATGAAAAAAAACAAACATCTTAAGTCTAAACTAACAAGGTATGGCAAAGTGGGGTCTACTAAACTTATCAAGGTTTTGATCATTCTAAGGGAATCAATTACACAATGACTTTCACTTCAAATGATGCAAAAGACAAGCATAAAAATTGATTGACTGTAGCATTAGCTAGTTATAAAAAGGTCTAGTCCTTTTTACAACAACTACATCCTATTGTTCACTCAGTGTAGTGCAATGTCCAAATGCAGATACATCCCATGTGCAACTCCAAAGGATTCAAATGAAGTATATGCTAAGAGGTGAAACCCTAAGTCAAATCTTCCCTAAAGAACTCATGGGAGGTAATGGCATCCCCCTTGCAAGCCAATTTTGCATGAAAATAAAGAAAGCAAAAAATAGAAAGACTTTAGGGTCATTTTCAAGACCACCCAAACTTTAACGAGTTTTTAGGGAGTGCAAGACATTATTTCTAAGCCTTAGACTAGGCAATTTGCAATAGGAATGGCACTTTTGATTCCAAGGGTTCCCTATAGGGGACAAATGGAAGAACATACATACAACATTCCTCTTTTTGCCAAACAAAACCTAATTAAACAACTATTACAAAAAAGAATTGATAAGTGTGTTCAATTTTAAGCCCAAATAAAATATTTAGTGGTGTTCATTTTACCACTTGATCTTAGTTGAAATTTTTTGAAAATATTCACCAAAATAGCTAAATCCTTGTTAAACACCAAAACAAGGTTCCTAATTGATTTTTAAGCATGCAAAAAGTGATTTAAACATGTTTTTATCAAATGTCAAGCTTGGTCTTGCAAAAAAAATGTTAGAATGTCCTTTACCTTTGAAGCTCTTTTTAACTTGAAATAATGAACTTTGGAAAAATAGCTTTTAGGTCTATGTTTTAAGAAAAACATAGTGACTGACGTCAGTTATTAAAACCAACAACGGTTTACTTTGGCTAACTGAGATCTAATTAATGTCAATTTTACTAATTGATGTCGGTTAAGCTAGGTAACCAATGTCGGTATCACTTACTGACGTCATTTACTTTATAAAACCGTGGAAAATAAAAAAACAAAATAAAGTTAGAAAATCAATTTACACAAGTATTAAGGGTCCAAATGGATATTTTAGAGTTGTAAAATTATCTCCTTCATGTGTGGGATGTGTCTTGTCCAAACAAGCATACCAAGATGTAGAAAGCAAGTTAGTCAAGCATTAGTCCATAAATAATGCAACATACATAAAGAAATAACTAACAAAGCATATCTATTCCTATGGGAATTACAAAGGATAGCAAGAAACAAAAGAAAGAAAGAAACACCATATTACCTTCCCAAATGGATTCACCATACCCATGTGGCTCAAAAACATGTTCTCTCTTGATCAACCATCCTTGTCTTTGTCAACAATGGTGGTAAGCTCCTCCAATGCCTCAAGAACACTCCATAAAAACCTAGGCTCATGATCCCAAATCACTAAACTATCCTATTAATGAATCTTGAAAGCAAAATATATGATCAAATGCAAAACCTTATGGAAACAATTTAACATTATAACTTTGCAATATTCAAGCTTTAAATTCATGTCCATGGCCTCTCTATTTATATATTTTTGAGATTGGTCAGGATCAACCATGACCATCTATCTCAAGATTAAGATGTGTGGCCATGGATAATCCTAATATTTAGAATTAAATCCATAATTATCTTCAAGATAAATAAACATTAAAGAGGCATGGGAGGCATTAACTAGGCATGGGTGACCCATAATCTTGATATATTATGCACTTATGTCTTGATGGATGCCACCCCATAGAGGATGTCACTAGGTGATGCAGATATTCAAAATCAATTTCCAATAATGAGATATTCATAAAGATCTATGGAATTCTTACTTAAGATCTTAAAATATGTTAATTAGCGTAAGTAAGTTTACTCAAGTTTAGTGCAATTCTTTGGAAATTGGTGCACAATTAATCAAAATGGTCAAAAAGTCATATTATTGGGTCATAATTTGACTAGAGAGGAATATGAAGGTTATGTTAGATGTGTCAGATCTGTATTCACATTTAGGATGTTTCCAACACCAAATAACAAAGGTACGTGATGTGTACCAATGAATTAGAAGAAAAGAGTGATCTAGAGCACTAAATGGTGAATTTGTCATTTTGAATCAAAATGATGTGATCAAAGTTAGCTGGCCCATAAAATGCATTACCCTATTTAAGGATACTTTGACCTAAACTAGCACTTGTAAGTGACAATTTTGAACTATTTAGGGTGTTTTATGGATTTTGACCTAAAATGTGCATGAGTGCAATTCGAGTAAGATTGACAATTTCAACACAAATGGTGTTAGGAATTAGATGTCTACATTTTGCCCCTATTTAAGAAGGCATAATGAGACATTTAGGTTAACCAATGTCTTTTCAAACAAAAGAGTTGTCAAGAAGAAATTGGAACAAACCCATGATGCCCCCTCGAGAGGACATACTAGGATGGAAGAAAAGGATGGACTCTCAAAAAGAGAGAGAAAGTGAGAGGTTAACCCATGGAATAGATCACATCCAAACAAGTTAATGCCTACACACATGATTACCATTAATGATCAAAATATAATTATAAGTATAATAGTCCCCATAGATAGGGAGAATGGGAAAGATATAATGCATAAATGTAAGGGACACACTATAAGCGTACCTAATTTGAGAGTACAAGCTATGAACTTATAGCATTGATCAATCCTAAGACAAGTTTCACACTAAATATTTCCAACATGGGATTTAATGTGAAGATCTTGGAATTAGAGGAAATGAGAGAATGTTCTAATTCAAGAAGGGAAGCACAACTAGAATGGGGTCTCTAAAGAGAATATAATAAGTACTCTAGTAGAGTTGATTTGATCGTGATAAGATAGTTTTGCCCCAGTAAGGTAGATTTTGATCATCAATAAAGAATAAATAATTTTTTTTCACTTGTAGAGCTGATTTGATTCGAATGTGGTTTAGATATTGGGCCCCAACATGGGCAATTGGCAAGAAAAATAGCTCAAGGATATAACTCAAAAGATAGGTTAAAGTGAGCGAGCACAAATGTACATGCAATGGTGTAATGAGAATCCATATAAAACCAAGCATATGAGTATGCAAAAAGTGATGAGAGAGATGAAAATAATAATGGATATAGCCAAGATGACCTTAATAGAAATTGAGCTCTTCCTACATAGTTCCATAGACTCATGTTCCAACATGAACTTCAGGCCAATGTAATTCACCCAAGTTTGGGATAGAATGGAATGAGGAATGATGAAAAATGACCAAGAATTTATTAGACACACAATGTATTCAAAGAGATGCACATCTAAGCATAGACAAAGAAGCCTAAAATCCATGTTACCTAGAAGCCTAATTCCATATCATGAGTCTAGGTTTTACAAAGTGTTCTTGAGAATCATTCATCAGAGTTGATGTTGATGTTTAAGACTTTGAGACCTGAGCATAAATTCCTTGCTATATAAAAATAAATAAGGCATCATAAGTATTAATAACTTAGAATGACATAAGATTCCAATTGTGCTAAGCCAATTCAAATGTGAATACCTATAACAAAAGATAATGGTGAAATAATGACCAAAACTAGAGTTACAGTGATTTACATTTAAACAAAAAAGCAAAAACAAAGAAAAAGATAAACATAAATGAACCTAACTCAAAATCAAGATATGATCTTAAGTAGGAACAAAATGTTTAAAAATAAAAGTCAAGAATGTCTTAACGACATGAGACCAAGATATGAATAATCAATATCCATGTGGACCATCAAGGCATTCTTGAACACAAAAGAAAAAAGCAAAATCAAATAGAAAAACACAATCAAATTAAAAAAATGGTCCAAGAACAACGTAATAACATAAGATCAAGATATAAACAATCAAAATCCATATGAATCATCAAGATGTTCTGAAACACAAAAGAGATAAGCAAAAACAAATAAGGAAACACAAGACCAAGAAGTAATAAAAAGAGAAAAAGAGAAGAAATAAAAGGAGAGGTGTGAAAGCATAACAAAACATCAATAAAACACAACAAAATTCCAAGAAAACTCAAATAAACACACACAAACAAAAACCAAGTTAGTGCGGTTTTAAAAACAAATGTTCATGCATGTGCGGTAGAGGCCTTACTTTCTACCATATCATAACAAAGAATAATGACATGAAAATTATTCCCTAATTAAATATGAACATTGATATAATCAATGGGGGAAGAGAATAAAAGGAAGGGGTTGGCAGAGTTGACTCCAGATGTATAAGACAAGTGGATGTTGCTTACATAGTTCCATGGATGCATGTTTCAACATGAACTTCAGGCCAAATGTAGTTCTCCTAAGAAATGAGATAGAAGAAAAATGACTATCATACTAGCATGATTAATGTTATATAAGAAATGGAAGATATGACAAACAAATGAGAATGATTTGGAAAACAAGAAGCTGATGAGATGAGAAAGAATGATCTTGAAAAATAGCAAGTGCATGGGATAAGATGAAATGAACTGGTGTTTTTGTGTTGGCAAAATGATAAGAGCATTCAAACTTAACAGTTGCTCACAAAATGGTGAGAGTGTGGGATGGTGAAATAGGAATGTCCAAATGTATAGAAGCATGAATCAATGTTTTTGTTATTTTTTGGATCATGTTCTAATGCTTTTGGTATTTTCAAATTATTTCAAATATTTTTGGTGTTTTTGGGATAAAATATAAACAAGGTGGGACCATCTAGTTAAGGAGATACAAATCCTAAGAGTAGAGGTTCCAATAAGATATCTAAGCTGGCTACAATAGCCTATATGCACAAATTGGTGAGAGATAGGTTTTTGATAAAATAAGAAAGAGTAGCAAATACTTGAACTAAGAATATGCATTTGTTCACTTGTTTGAAACTGCATAATACTGTCCTAGTTGAACTCTTATGTAGAACTATTGCTGAATATGTTCATAATGTTCATGAGACATAATCGATATCATAATTAGTCAAGGGAAAAAAATTGTTCATGCTTATAACATGTCCTAGACAAAATAAATAATATGCTTCTCGAAGAGAGAAATCCATAATGGGATGAATAATGTGCTCAGAGTGCCAAGGGTTCAAAGCCTTTACTATCAACATTCATAAAAAGTTGACCAGGGTAGCATAAAATGTATTCAAGGTAAGATAAAAGGGTGGGATAAAGTTACAATAGCATAAGTTTCTCTCAAGTCAGTGGTCTTATAGACAATGGTTTAAATCTATTCAAGCATATAACCTCTTAAGGTGTACGATGTTCATGGGCTCTAAAATTTCTTCACCATTACATTTAGCTAATCGATATGCTCCTGATCCATAGTTTGTTGTGACAATATACGGTCGTAACCAATTAGGCTAAAACTTGCCTTTCCTTTTGGGTTTAGCATTTGTGTTCTTCTGGTTCTCTTTAAAAACTAAGTCACCAATCTCAAATTCTTAAGGGAGAATGTATTTGTTATATCTTCTCTGCAATCTATTCTGATAGGCTTGCAAGTTTTCTATAGTATCCAAATGCTTACCATCAAGAAGTTCTAATTATTGCAGCTGTGAGGCTCTATAGTCTTTATCATCTTCAATGTGCTCTATTTATGTTCTTAATGATGGGATATAAATATCAATTGAGATGATATATTTAGTGCTAAAAAAAGGGAGTTTGGAGTAGCTCCAGTTTGGGTGTGATGATTGGTTCTATAAGCCTAGAGGGCAGGAAAGAGTTGTAAGTGTCAATTATGGTTGGCATCATTGACAATAATTTTTAAGATGGATAGAATGGTTTTATTTGATGCCTCAGCTTCTCTGTTACCTTAAAAGTTATATAGAGTGGAATTCTTGTGCTTGATCTTGAATTTTTCACAAAGATATTTCACATCTTGATTCACAAAGGATGTGCCATTATTGGATATAATACGGGTTGGGATGCAATATCAATAGATGATATGGTAATGAATGAATTTGGCTATTAGTTTTTGAATAACATAAGTGAGAGGAATGGCCTCAATCCACTTGGTAAAGTACTCAATTTTAGTCAAAATGTGCTTATGGCCATTTGAAGATGTTAGGTTAATTTTCTCAGTGACATCAAAACCCCATGTTGAGAATGGCCATAGTTTTGTAATCGGTTGCAATGGTAAGGAAGGTGCATATATCAAGTTGCCATGTTACTGACAAGAAACACATTTATTTACATAATTAAAAGCATTTGTCTCCATTTTTGGCCAATAATATCCTATTCTAAAAAGTTTCTTTACTAGGACTACACCATTGGTATGGGCCCCACACATTCCTTCAAGAACCTCTTTTAGTGCCAGCTTGGATTCTCCCAAAGATAAACAATGAATAAGCATTCCATCATAGCCTTTATGATAAATCATGTTTCTAAGGAGGATATAATGTGTTAAGTGATGAAGGAATATTTCTTTTTGGTTTTTGGAAAGGTTGGTAGGAAATACATGGCTATGGAAATAGTTATAAAAATATTGGTACCATGGTAACTCAAGTGAGGGATTAGGATCAGCAATGGTGCATATCCTCTCTAAATATGATATAATATGTACCAGATAAAGAATATTTTCAATTAAGAACTGATACTCTTTAGCATTGGCATGCATTTGAATCATAGAACCAATTGTTGACATGGCATTGACAAATCTATTATTGACTCATAGAACTTGCTCAAACTATACAGATTCAAAATGTGTTTTGAGGTCATCGACAATTTGATTTTAAGGAACAAGTTTATCATCTCTTGTTTGATACTAATTACTTGTCTTATTTATGATTAGTTGTGAATCTCCATAAACATTTAAGCTTTGAATGTCCCATTGTATGGTAAGATAGAGCCCTGTAACCAATGCCTCATATTCAGCCATATAGTTTGTATACTGAAATTGTATATGGAATGTTTTGGGATCAAATCCCCCTATGGCAAGATCAATAATATGCCAGCTCTAGATCCTCAAGATGTGAAGGATACATCAAAATATAGCATCCACTATTCAGGTTCTTGTGATGCTTGTTCTATCATGATAGAATCATCTAGAAGGTCAAAGTTGAGATGTTAAGTGGCTGTAATAGGAGCTTCTGCAAGTTGGTTGTAAGAACCTATCCTTTCATTACCTTTTGATTATGTTATTCAATATCTAACTCACTAAGGATCATAATTCATTTAGCCATGCATCTTTGAAGAGCTGATTTAGATAAGAGGAACTTGAGAGGATCTACCTTGGTGATAATAAAAGTTTTATTATTTAGCATATAATGTCACAATTTTTGAGTGGCAACCACCATAGCTAAACATGCATTCTCAATAGGCATATAATTATGTTCATAGGATATCAATGTGAAACTTAAATAATAAACCATGTGTTCCTTACCATGATCGTCATGATGAGCTAAAAGTGCCCCCAGTGTATGTTTTGTGGCTGATATATAAAGAAGCAGTGGCTTTCCTTGTGTTGGAGGTCATAAGACTGGTGGATTGGCCAAGTATGTTTTAAGATTTTCAAATGCTATCTAAAAATATTCATCCCACTGAAATGTTACCCATTTCTTTAAGAGATGGGTAAATGGGTGGAACTTATATACCAATTTAGAAATGAACCTACGTATAGATTGGACCTTTCCTTGTAGACCTCACAACTGTTTAAGATTATTTGGAGGTATTTCCATAATAGCATTGACCTTTGTAGGGTAGACTTAAATCTCTCATTGTGATATAATGAACCCTAAAAATTTTCCTGATGTGACTCCAAAGACACATTTCTTAGGATTCAAATGGACTTTATATGCATGAAGCCTGTTAAATATTCATTATAGAATGTCAGGGTGTCTAGCTCTTATTCATGATTTTTCTAGTATATAATCAACATAGTCATCGATAATGTCATGAATCATGTCATACAAGATGACAGTCATTACACATTGATATGTGGCTCTAGCAAGCTTTAAACTAAATGACATGACTTGGTGATATAATGTCCCCCATGAAGTGGTGAACATGGTCTTATGCTGATCTTTAGGGGCTATCTTGATCTGATTATAACCATAAAATTCATCCACTAAGGATAGCATCTCATACCCAGTAGTTGTGTCAAAAATCATGTTGATGTTGGTCAGAGTAAAGTTATCTTTGGGACATGCCTTGTTGATATCATGAAAATTAGTACAAATACATATGCCTAGGGTCTTTTTACTTACTGAAACTATGTTATAAATCCATTCAGATTAGTCCATTTGTTTGATAAAATTGGCTCCTAACAACATTTATAACTTGACCTTAACCAAAAGGGAGATGTGTGGATGCATCTTTCTCAACTTTTTCTTGACTGGTTTAGCATCAGGGTGAACAACAAGATGATGCACAACTAAATCTGGGTCCAAGCCTAGCATGCCAGAGTATGCCCATGCAAAGATGTCTATATAATCCTTAAGAATGTATATAATATGTTCACATTCTACTTCAATAAGGGGAACACCAAAATAAATGATTTTAGGATCCTCATGGGTTCCTAAATTCACTTCTATTGTGCTCTCCATAAGGAGTGTGGATCCATCTTCTAGAATTGTAGGCAATGTATGGTCATGATCCTCTACTTCATCTTCTTTTTGTTCTTCCCAAAGATCTAGATAATATAAAGAATCAGAATCTACCTTTTTAGGTAAAGGCCAATTGGTAAAAACCTCTAGAAACTCAAGAGTAAGATGCTCAAATATTTCATGTTGTTTTGAAGAGATGCTTGTACTAGCTATGGAACTTAGGCTAGATGGACTTTCTAAGTCCTGAGGGGATGAGAAAACTTTCCCACCTAGGAGAACCTAAAATAGGATTTCACTCAAAGGCTTGTCTTTTTTTTTACTTTTTCCCTAATCAATAAGTGCCTCAAATAGGTTTTCACCTAAAGATATTGATGTTTGTTCTTTATTATGACCAAGAAAGTTTGCCTGCTCTCCAAAGTAGGTAGAAAAATTCAATGAAAAATTAAAACCTTGCTTATGATCACCAATGGGGAATGCATCTCATAGGACCATGTATTCTACAATTGATTCTTCATTTTGAAACTCATTGAGGCATATGACCAAATTTTTCTAATCCCAAGCTATGAGTTTAGGATGGTAAAGGCATAGGTTATAATGAGGTTTTACTTCAGGATGAGAAGTACTAATGGTAGAGATATAATGTCATGCTTTAGGAAGGGAAGCACCACTAGGATGGGTTTTTTGCTTGAAGACTGGAAGCTCCAATAGGTGTTATGGTCAATATGGTATTTGAATAAAACAAATTTGAATTAGCAAGCTCATCAAAAAGGCTATAATGGGACATTGTGTCATTGTTAGGAGTCTTGTTACTAGTTACTCTAGAAGAGTCACTACCAAATGTTATGAGGTCATCCTCTAGTGGTTGAAATCAAGGACCATGATTCCAATTGACAACTCCAGCTGATAAGGGCTCTAAAATTCCTTACACCTATGATCCAAGGCCTTTCCCTGTATAGTGAAGATGATCCATTTTCCTATTAGGGATAGTATACTTTGGATTCTAAAAATAATCATCAAGACCTTCAGAATATAACCAATATCCATTAGTAAAAGCCTCTTGATATTTCTTTGGTGTAATTATAGGTACAAAAACCACTGGAGGTTTTGGTTGCTTCTTCTTTGATTTCTAAATCTGATCAGGTCTATTAGGATTTTGGGAAGTTTTAGGCTTACCAAATGTTTTAAGGTATTTTGGTAATTTTGAAATATGGAGGACATCCTTTAGATGGTACATGAAAATGCCTGCATATTTAATAATCACCTATTTGGCCAGAGCTATAGGAAATGGATTAGTAAAAGAGGAGGCTAGGTCACCAGGATCTATATAATTAGATGGAGATGGATGAGAAATGGTGGCTTTTTTATTCTTTGCAATGAATTTAGAACCTGGGAAATAGTTATAATTATGAAACTCTACTTCAAGATGTTTGTAGTATTGGTATGGCTATTGATCAATAGGTATAGTAACCTCGATCCCATCATGGGGAAACTTAAGGCATTGGTGAAGAGTGGATGGAACTACTTTTACTTCATGGATCCAAGTATGACCAAGAATTTTGTTATAAGGAAGCTCAATATCCACAATGTGGAATAATGTGTGATGATAAAAAGACCCAACCATGACTGACAACCAAATTGTACCAGATGATTCCCTCTCAATATTGTTGTAAGCCTTGATTGTAATAGTTTTTAGCTGAATGTCTTTATCCATGTAACCCAATCATCGCACTAATTTAAGAGATATGATGTTCAACCCTAAACCATTATCTATAAGAACCTGCTTGACCTTGTGAGCCATAATGATTATCTTAATGTATAGTGGGTTATTGTGGTTTAGGTCATGCATGGACATGTCCTTTTGATCAAATGTGATTTGCCAAAATGAAGACAAATGTCCAACTAGGTTCTAGAATTGATCAAGGTTTATATCATTAATCACAATAGACTCTTGTAAAAGTTTGTTAAAGATGGTTTTATGGACATCAAATGTCCCTAAGAGTTCTAATATGGAAATTTATTTAGGGGTTTTATCTAATTGATCCATTAGACTATAAGGCCTTTAAACTATGGATTAAACTAGTTTGGTCTTTGTTAGGACAGTATTCAGCTTTGGAACCATTGGCATAATGTTCTTATTAGGTTTATGTAAAGAAGTGGGTGAAGGGCCCTGAATGGTAAGTCATGGGCATCTATTTGTGATTGCACATCCTAGAGGTGGCAAGGAGTTATTATAATTAGAACAGGGAGGCAAAGGGCCTTGGATGATGAGTCATGGGTGATTAATAGTATTGCAACAATTTTGGGTCAGTGAGGAGCCTTTATAAGAAAGGTACTATTGTTCAAGATTAGTAACCCATGAAAATAGAGTAGCAACATGATGATGCAAATCCGACATGTTATTACTAGGGGGAGAGGGTTTTGACCCTATAATGATGGGTCCCATGTTACGAGGAACATGAGATTAGTCATGTGGATTCACAGTAACAATGGTAATGTGGGTTTCACAAATGCATCCCATAGTGTTATTATATTTGTAAGGTATATTATTATAAGCCACATTTTTAGTGTGGGCATTATGATCTCAATTTTTCTCATTATGATTTTGACCTTGTTGTTGGTTCTGATTCTACCTCTATCCTTGATTGTGACCATTTTGATTATTTCTTGGTGGTGGTGGATCATATCGAGGAAAGGGGTCTTTGTATATTCCCATACCCTGATTTGTGTCTTGATTAGGGGCTAACTTAATTTTTAGTTCACCACTTTCAATAAAGTCCTCAATAATATGATGCAATTGAACACAATGATATGCACAGTGACCAGTAACATGATGAAAGTTACACCATTGTTCTCTTTGTACCAGTCTAGTTTTGGTTGATCTTGAGGAAATGGCCTTGATACTAGACATATAATTAAATTAGCAATAATGAGATTTTGTAACACTATTTCAACTGATTCTCCTAGCTTGCTAAAGACTCTAAAATTGTTATGAAATTTACTTCATGGAGGTTGTCTCTAAAAAGTAGGTAATGGATTTGAGGGAGTTAATTGTACATTTGAAAGAGGCATAGCCTATACCATTTATACATGTCTTGTTTTTGTCACCCCATTTCCATCCATGTTCTTATTTTTTTAAAATCCCTTAGACTTATCCTACATAACTATTTGAGGATCTGATGATTTAGTCTAATTAGACGCTTAACCTTGCATAAAGATCTTAACAAGGACCCTAGAAATAAGAGACTTCTCAATTTGCACTCCTTTGTCAATAATTTATTCAAATGAGTTAGGACAAGCTAACCATAGATTATGTGCAACTTCAATATGCAAATTATGTGCAAAGATATCAGTGAACTATTTGTTTGGAAAATTATGTTGAAAGCGACCTGCCAATGCTCTCCACCTTTGAAGATATGCAACAAAACTTTCATCATCGTTGTTGGATTTTCATAAGTAAATAATGGTCAATTCATGTTTTATGTTATATGAAAAATGGTTAACAAACTTTTATGATAATTTTTTCCAATCCACAACTGATCCCTTAGGTAGTTTAAGTATTCAATCAAGAGTTTGTCATGTTAAACTTCATGTAAATAGTCATAGTAAGTACTCACTACTATAAGCAACCTCTTGACATAAGATGAAGAATCCTTGTATGTGTTCACATGGATCTCCTTTTCATTTGTATTTGTCAAATTGGGGTGCCTCAAAATGATGTAGAAAGGGTTTTTGGATAATGGAGAATTCAAATGGATATGGGCATATCTCATCGAATTTGTACTTTTTGACTCTATTATTCATCTCTAATAGTTGGAAAATTTCCTTCATAGATTTCCAATCTTGCATGTTTTTTGCATTTATGGATTGGATAAGATGATATTGGGGTGGAATGTGCCCTAGACTCATTGTTGTTGGGGTGAAATGTGCCCCTAGTTTTGTTGTTGTTGGGGTGGAATGTGCCCTTAGTTTTGTTGTTGTTGGGGTAGAATGTGCCCCTAATTTTTTTTCTATTGGGGTGGAATGTGCCCCTGGTTTTGTGTGGATCTATAGGGAGTGTATACCTTTCAATCCATGATTAGGTTTTAATTTCTTGCTTGAGTTGATAACATAGGCCATTGATTTTTTGATTGTAAAACATTCCCTGAATTTGGTTGTTTTGCACTTTTATGATTTTAGAAATTTCTATGTTTATTTTCCAATATTTGGGTTGGTTGAAAGGAACTAGCCAAATTGTCTTGAGGTATTTCCTCAATTCAAACTCAATGTTTAGGTTTCTGAGTTTGTAAAGTAACAAGAGGTTCTTGATGATTGAAAAATGTATGTTTCGTATCAAATGGAACACTTTGTAAGGTTTCTTGTGACTTTAATTGTTCATTTAGATTACCATGATCTACTATGGTAATGTCCTCATCCAATATTTATTGTGTACTTTTGACCACATTTCCTTGTTCTTTCAAAGCTTTATTGTGAACTGAAGTGGCAAGTAGGGAGTCAGTTAAGTTTGTGACAAGTTGATCTTCATATCATTGACTTATTATCTTGATCTTAGCTAGAAGATCCGGATTTGTGGATTTTGACTCTATTTATATTTCCTTTCCTTTTTTAGAGGAAGAAGGTGCGTTAGTTTTTGTAAAATCTTTCTCCTACCATCATTGTTCTCCTTCTCTAACTAAGGTATGCAATTATTCTATAAGAAAATTAGAAGGTAGTCTAGCACCAGATTCTATCAATATAAGAATGGATTTATCTTGATCTTCTTGGGGTTGATATCCATTGTAATCATATTTGGATCTTACTGCTATAGGGATATCATCAAAAACAATAGGGTTATCTTGACCATCATAAAATTGCTCACCTTCATAACTAAGACCATAAGAGGCCCCACTACGATTGAACCTTTGAGTCATGTCTAAAAAGAGCCATTCTGTGTGTTTGACTAACTTTGGACCAATATTCGGCAACCAATCAAGGTATGTTTTGGCTTTCTTTTAAACAAATAACCAAGGTACTAATGAGACTAAAACGGAGGATGGTTTGAAACCATGAACAATATAGAAGATTTGGTTCATGAGTTTACTTAGCCTTTGGTAAATTTGAAATCATATAAATCAGAAGAGAGTAAGGTAACTCAAAAACCCAAGGAGAAAACTAATACACCAAAGCCTAGATCTTTGTGATACACCCACACTATAAAATCTAGCTTCAACTTTGACATGTTGACCCTAGAATTTTAGAGGAAAGCTCTCTAGATTATGAACAAGACAAAATGAACTAAGCAACTCAAAATGTAAAAACATACACAAATCACTAAGTATAATGCTAGGACCAAATAGGTAGCACAACATCACCACATGATTCTAATAGGATAAAATATGTTCTAAGACTTAAAAGCATGAGCAATACACAAGATGACTTGAGTCCACCAAGATGATAATGTGATTTTTAGTCCTAATAAATGACATTCAATTCAAATGGAAACTTAAACCGAAGTTAAAACAAGCTTAGTGTGAAAATGGAAAACCCACTTTGACACACCAACCCTTAGAACTAAGAAAGGTTCAATTTTGAATGTGGATTATAAATGAAGGATTTTAAAAAATTGGGTAAAATATTTAGACTCAATTGGGCAGCATGACTGCACCAAAGTAGATGATGACACAAAGATTTTGATAACAATTTGAACAAGGAAAAGATGAATTTTCCATTTGGACAGTGTAACATCTCCCTTGCTCAAGAAAATTGAGGACAATGTGTTTTGGTTATGTTCATTGAGTTAACAAGCATTTTTAGACATAAATCAAGACCAAGTAAGCTAATGATAAAAAACAAACATCTTAAGTCTAAACTGACAAGGTATGGCAAAGTGGGGTCTACTAAACTTAGCAAGGTTTCGATCATTCTAGGGGAATCAATTACACAATGACTTTCACATCAAATGATGCAAAATACAAGCACAAAAATTGGGTTACCATGGCATTAATGAGTTGTAAAAAGTTATAGTCCTTTTTACAACCACTACATCCTATTATTCACTCAGTGTAGTGTGATGTCCAAATGTAAATACATCCTATGTACAACTCTAAAGGAGTCAAATGAAGTCAATTTCAAGAGGTGAAACCCCAGTTCAAAGCTTCCCTAAATAACTCATGGGAGGTAATGGTGTCCCCCTTGCAAGCCAAGTTTGCATGAAAATAAAGAAAGCATAAAATAGAAAGACTTTAGGGTCATTTTCAAGATCACACAAACTTTGATGAGTTTTTAAGTAGTGTTTTAGATGACATTATTTCTAAACTTTGGATTAGGATATTTGCAATAGGAATGGCACTTTTGATTTCAAGGGTTCCCCATAGGGAATAAATGGAAGAGCATACACACACCATTCCTCTTTTTTCCAAACAAAACATAAGTAAACAACTATTTCAAATAATAATTGACAAGTGTGTTCAATTTTAAGCCCAAATGAAATATTTGGTGGTGTTCATTTGACCCCTTGGTCTTAGCTTCAAAATTTTGGAAACATTCACCAAAACATCTAAATTCCTTTTTAAACACCAAAACAAAGTTCCTAATTGATTTTTAAGCATGCAAAAGGTGATTTAAACATGTTTTTATCAAATTTCAAGCTTGGTCGTATAGCAAAAAATTTAGCATGTCCTTTAGCTTTGAAGCTCTTTTTAGCTTGAAATACTTTGGAAAAATAGCTCTCAAGTCTATGTTTTAAGAAAAACACAGTGATCAATGTCAGTTATTATAACTGACGATGGTTACTTTGGCTAATTGAGATCTAACTAATGTCAGTCTTACTAACTAATGTTGGTCTCACTAACCAATGTCAGCTAAGCTAGGTAACCGATGTCGATATTACTTACCAATGTCAATTTCTGTGTAAAATCATGGACAACAAAAATGGTAAAATAAAGTTAGAAAATCAATTTGCATGAGTTTTAAGGGTCTAAATATATATTTTAGAGTTACAAAATGATCTCCTTCTAATTCCTCTCCAGTCAAATTATGACCCAGTAATATGACTTTCTGACAATTTTGATTAATTGTGCACCAATTTCTACAGAATTGCACTAAACTTGATTAAACTTAGTTAAGCTAATTAATCCAATTTAAGAGCTTAAGAATAATTCTATACATCTTTTTGAATATCTGATTATTGGAAATTGATTTCAAATGTTTGCATCACCTAGTGACATCATCAATGGGGTGGCTTCCATCAAGCCATAAGTGTATAAAATATCAGGATTATGGGTCACCCATGCCTAGTTAATGCCTCCCATGCCTCTGTAATGCTTATATATCTTGAATATAATTATGGATTTAATTTCAAATATTAGGATTATCCATGGCCATACATCTCAATCTTGAGATGGATGGTCATGGTTGAACCTGACCAATCTCAAAAATCTATAAATAGAGAGGCCATGGACATCAATTTTAAGCTTGAATATTGTAAAGTTACAATGTATACATCCAATTCCTAACACCATTTGTGTTGAAATTGTCAATCTTACTCAAATTGTACTCAAATGCACATTTTAGGTCAAAATCTGTAAAACACCTTAAATTGTTCA
Organism: Torreya grandis; assembly: GCA_037957365.1. Taxonomy (NCBI): domain Eukaryota; kingdom Viridiplantae; phylum Streptophyta; class Pinopsida; order Cupressales; family Taxaceae; genus Torreya; species Torreya grandis. The sequence goes on from JARHVA010006654.1 coordinate 800,782, forward strand.
AACTTGTCACTTATAAGTGCCAATTTAGGTCAAAGTATCCATAAATAGGGAAATGCATTTTATGGGCCAGCTAACTTTAATTAGATCATTTCAATTCAAATTGAAAAATTTGCTATTTAGTAGTCTAGATCACTTTTTTCTTATAATTCATTGGTACACATCACGTACCTTTGTTATTTGGTGTTGGCAACATCCTAAATGGGAATATAGATCTAATTCATCTAACATCTCCTTCCAATTCCTCTCTAGTCAAATTATGACCCATTAATATGACTTTACATGGTAAAAAGAAAACACCAAAACCCAAGTTACCAAAATCACTACATATTAAATTTGTAAGATTATTATCATAACTAGATAGAAAATGCTAATCCTTAAACAAACTCCAAACACAAAGGAAATCTCAACCAAGGCATCTACACTCTACAACAAGAAAATTCCCACTGCACTAGGTGGTGCCAATATAAAATTGTCTTATAGGATTTCCCACTCCTAATATTTGTGTATGTAAGACATAAAATTAATGAATATATACTTAAATGAGAAGCACTCCATGCTTTTAAAATACTCACTGTAAAAATAAAACACCAAAACCCAAGTTTCCAAAATCACTACATACTTACTAAATTTGTAAGAGTAGTATCATAACCAGATGGAAAATACTAATCCATAAACAAACTCCAAACATAAAGGAAATCTCAACCAAGGCATCTACACTCTATGATAAGCAAATTCCCTCTACACTAGGTGGTCCCAATATAAAATGGTCTTATAATATTTCCCACTCCTAAGATTTGTGTATGCAAGACATAAAACTAATGAATATATACTTAAATGAGAATCACTCCATGCTTTTAAAATACTCACAATAGAAAACATAAATGGTCAAGGTCATTTGATTACTAATAATATGTAATCATACTCAAGGTGTTTGATCTAAGTGATCAAACTATGGTATGGATCTCTCATTCACAACTCAAGAACTAAGCTATGCACTCTCTTACCCAAACCTTGTTTACAACCTTCACTATAGAGACACTCGATAAACCAACCCTTTAACAACTTCAAGGGGGGGAAAATGCTCTTAGGGTATACACTCAATGTACCACACTCACATTTACAATTTTCCATTATGATAAATAGATAGATATGAAAATGCTAATAGACTCATAAGGTCCTAGAGTTTGAGTCATAGTTCTGATACCACATGTAACAACCCCACTAAGTGCTAACCAAAAATATGTTATTTTTTTTAAAAAACATAAAATATAAATAGATTACACCATGGGAATCTAAATAGTGATCATACAAAAATACTCGAAGAGGGATAATTGTAAATAACAACGTGACATCTAACAATCATTGATCACTATCAATATATGAAAATGCACCATAATACAATCATATAAATTAATTACAAATATCCATTCACTTTTGGTACAATAAACAACTATTATTGTTAATCCATAATAAATAAGTAATTATAATTATTCATTATAATGCTTCCAATAGCGAATAAAATATAATACAATGTGCAAAAATTAGATACAATACTCCTTAGAGCATGATTTCCCCAACTTCTCTAGTATATGTGGTAATCTCAAGAGTCATCTCAAAAGTAGTACTATTATTGGGAGGGAGAACATCATCTGAGTGATTTTACACACCAACCATGGACCAATGATCCCCCACAATAATTGCATTAATGAATGGTTCTCCCTTAATGGATGAGTAGATAGTGATAGTGTGGGAATCTAGAGTAACAAGGAAGTACACATGTTGTATGATTTCTAAAACTAAACATGAAGTGTATCATAGAAAACCCATTCTATTGTAGGATATTTCACAAACATATAAATCATAGTCATAAAATGATAATGTCTCACTTAACATACTTTTTATATAAATATACAATTAATCGTGATCTATACACCAATCAAATTCTTACACACCACTTGATTGGGTTGCCCTCATCTGGCATTATGATGTTAATAAATAATTGAATTCTATCTCACTCCTTACTCAGTATCATCAAATTGAGATTGGTTTGACACAATTTAACCACAAGATTCATAAATTTTACATCCTACTAGCAATCATATCACAACACATGCTAAAAATAGGAGTAAGCAAAGTATACATTTATTCCATCAAACATATGAATAAATCTTACATTATTATCTAACCCATACTATAAATAATGACTACAGCTTATACCACCTAGTAAAATACACTTTAAATTGTAGATTCTAACTACCACAATAAGTTCCAAACATATTACACCCCATGATAACCCATATTACCATAGTCTAATATTCTAAGACATAACTATTGTTTTTCCACAATCAGTCATATAAAGTAGTCTTAAATTCATAGAAACATAATCTTCTATTCTAACATTCATTACACTCTCAAAAGTTGTATGCACTCATATTGTATGTCCTAATAACTGTCACAAAGCATACTATTCTAAGAAATAACCAACACGTATACATTAAATTACTCAAAAGTAAGAGTCAGTCTAGACATAACAAATATGATTTATACCATCTAGGTATGTCAGACAATTTCAAGAATAAAACAACCCATAATAGAAAATAATAATTTAGAAATCATAAGTTTATACCATCTTGGTATATGCTATGGTTAAAATACTTAATCTAATCTCTGTAATTAGATCCAAGTATATAGCACAAGTAGTAATAATACACTACTATTTTATATACATGATACTTACTCTTATGTAGTCAGACATAAAACTTACAAAGAATAGATAACTTATAAACCTATTATATTCTTTACATTTAACACTTCATTCCATTTCTAAGACATTGTTTTCAAATGATTGTAGTTTTGGTCCCTCAGACACCCTATGACTCAATTTAACCATTAACTATAAGTAAATTCCTATGTACAAATACCTGTACATCATAACAAGCATCATAAATAAATACTCCAATTATATTTAAATACTATTTTAATGTTCACATATGTCTTAAGCAAGAACACCCATATACTTAGTTAGAAGTTTATTTGTATGTTAGCATGGTTTCTCAATGTATTTGTATACATGAATTATATATGTGTATAATCCCCCATATATATTAGTACAAAAGTTAACCATGGAATAATATAAAATACATATCCCAGTAATTCTCAATAAGAATTCATGGTCTACAATATAGTATACCAATCATTTACTATATATATAGTTTGTAAAAGGTACTAACCATTAATAATCTTAGTGTCTACCAACCACTAAACATAAGGTCAACATTTAGTAATGCATAAAGAGTTACATTAATTTAATATTTATCAAACATATATCATTTCTATATATTTCTTATACTTAGAATATAATACAATAATGGATATCTTATTCGTAATTTTAGGTAGTAATAAGATTTGTATACTTTAGCATACACCTATGATATGATTGTTACCATAATATTGACTTAACATTAGTAATGCATTATATATGTATAAGTATTTAAGTTAAGCCTAATGTCTATTACATGCTACACATGTATATAACTCTTAGCTAAGTAAAATTACCACTTGTGTGGAAGAATAAATGATTATACCAATGTTATCACTTAGCATGTACAACTCTAGCACATTAAGAGATAATAACATCATAGTATAGATGTATCAATTTATGGATTATATCAGGTACTTATAACTAAGACAATGAAGAATGGGAGAACCAATTCTTTTGATGGCAACGCAATATTAAACACTGGTATAACTAATGAAACACAATTATCTATTGATTCCAATGAATCTAAAACTATAAGTAACCTAATAAGAAATAATGACATAACCAAAGGAGTGATACAGTTATCTACTATTTACAGCAATGAATGTGAATTTATTAAGGTAATTAATCTAAAATATACCACACTCAAAATTTAATAGCTAATAAAATAGAACACTAACACTACCTCCAAACTATAATTGTTAATCATAAAGCTTAAATGGCTTTGTTACTATGGGTTTATTTTCTATCGATAATGTTTTACTAGATACCATATGTAACTAAGGGTAGATTTTTTTGAAGCTTTTATGTCCTCTTAATATGTAATTTTGTTAACACTTATGTTATCTTTGGTTGTCATTTTGATGCCACACCTTCTACCATGTATATATCTCTTATGGATTTTAAGTTTTAGGTCTATAATATAATCATTATAAAATAAATCATTATTTTGTTTAAGTCACTAGAGACTAAATTTAAGTCATTTATAATGAATCATTATTTTATTAATCATCTTAATTAATGCAAACCCCCCTCTTCATTTTATTATATTAATGGTTGATTAAAACCTTTGACATGCATGAGTTGCTAAAGTCACCGTATAATATTTTTTGAATTTAAAATAAGTCACTGCATTCTAAGTATACTGCATTGCATACATTATTTTTCATGATTTACTACATTGTAATTATACTTCATTGTGTGTGTGTGTGTGTGTGTGTGTGTGTGTGTGTGTGTGTGTGTGTGTGTGTGTGTGTGTGTGTGTGTGTGTGTGTGTGTGTGTGTGTGTGTGTGTGTGTGTGTGTGTAATGTTTTAACCTGGTGATCATTGTATATATGTCATATGTCTTTGTTTTAATAAAATAGATCACTATTTTTAATACTATAATATGCATATATTAAATAATGGATACACACACACACATACTGTAATGAATATAACAACAGAATTCTAAAGCAAAACATGCAAAAGATAAAGTTTTCCATCATAGCTAAAGTGCCTACTTGGTAGCCTGAATATCTTCTCATCATTTGTCTTTGTTTTCTAACTCCCTTCTACTCCGAATGCCTATTCTCCTTTGTGTTATTCCCACAACTCTTGTTTTAATTTCTCCTTTTTAATAATTTCTCTTCTAATAAAAAAGGCTTAATCTTTTAAATTATTACATTTCCATGTAAAAATCCATTTTCTAAAATGTTTCAGTTTAAAATCTATTTCCATAGCTTAAATTGAGATTTCATTAAATCTATTAGCATGCATAATTCATTGCTTAACCGTTGCACTTATAAAATCTCAGAAACCAATGACTTTACATAGAGTCCCATTTAGTTTTCAATTCTAAAGCATCAACTCATCTTTGAGTTCACTTTATTTTCTTTAATCATGCATGTTAATATGTTTTTTTAAGATAACCTAATTACTTGTTTAAGTTCACTCATCTTATTCTTTTAATTATCAAGTAAGCTAAGTATTGGCCTCTAGCATTTAACTTAACATTGTCATCATAGTTAAAGTTTCTTAATTTAATGAAATCTGGTAATTATCCTCAATAAAAGATAAATCAAATAAATTAATAATACAATTTATATCATAAAACTAATTCCAATTGTATTTTAAATATTCTAACTACATTAAACATAATTAATAATAATATTATATGAAAATACATCAAACCAAGACAATTATTTTCACCAAATACCATCTAAACCTATCAGTGTGTTATACAATTCCACTTAGTGTAAGCATTGACAACATTTATCATAAGACAACATTGTATGATAATATCTATGCACTATAATCATACATGAAGTCACATAATTAGATCATCATAAGCATCAACTAAAAACATGATCGTAGAATAAGTATATTATCACTCAAAAACAAACTATCTAGATCAAATAAAAGAGTTAACAAGTTATTCTACTATGGTGTGTGTTTTGGGTTACTAGATATTCTTATGTCATCCCCAATCATCCCATTTATGCCAATCTATCTGATGATGTTCTCCCTCCATCATGCTTTGAGGGAAGGATCAATCTTGCATCCACCTTATGACAAGTAGGTAACTAGTACGAGTTATCATATATACCAACTATTGATGCATAACTAACAAATATACATCCATAATGTACATAAATAAGAAAGTATAGTTGTCATATCATATAAACTAATCAACATATAACTATTCCCATAACTAATATATGTCATAAATCTCAAATCAAAATAATAATAATCAAATTATAACCACATATTCCATATATTCAAAGGTTATAAAACTTAGAGTGAAATCGAGATGTAATATTCTGCCTCTTGTGTGTTTGTCATTCCTTATTCACACTATCTTCTTTTTTAAGTTTAAAATGGCATCTAAAAAGTCTTATACCCCTCATCCACTTGATGCACTCTAGAATTTATGTCATGATTGTAATAATGAATGGATTAATTTTCAATATTGTACATTAGATGATTATTACTAATATTATAATGATGGATATGAGGATTACTATGAGCATGACAATGAAAATTAACATGAGGATATATTAGATATATCATCTTCTCTTTCCTCTCACTCTTCTCTTACTCCTCAAAATCAATAAAAAATATAATGCCAAAAGACCCCTTATTGGTAGTGTTATATTTCAATGTAATCCTAGCATTTCAACTACTTTTGCTACTTTATCATTCAAATTAAATCAACACAAGTGTACTACACAAAAACCACTTTTGCATGATTCAAGTAAAGTACTTATGAACAATGCATCTTCTTTACCCTTAGTTGTTACATTTGAAAAAGAAACTACAAATTATATTACACCTTTTAGAAATATACAAACTATGGTATATGAGATTCTTTTATCACCTTCCTTCACATTTCAAGCTCAATACAATGATTCTTTACAACAAGTTGATAATGTAAATGTCCCTACCTCTTCTCCTATATGTCATAATATGTAGAAAGAATATATGGATTTTACTTATATTTCCCTTGATTCTAAACTTGAAAATAATAATCATGCTTTAATTCCTAAAATAACTAGTGAACAAATGCCTTGCATTACACTTACATATGATAATACATTTCATAGTATAAAAAAGTTGTAATCTTACAATTCTCTCTCTTAATTAGCATGTGGATGATACTTATTCTACTCTTAATTCTAAAAATGAATTAAATTTTTAATTCGATGAGCCATGGGATAATGATGATGATTCTAATGAAGATGAATATGACATAGAATATACACCTTCTACTTCTTTTCCTACCTCACCTATCATTTTTGTTCAACCAAACACTAAGTCACATGTAAAAATACACACACACACTTATTATTATGTTCATAATTTACATTTAATTGAGAATAAATTACCTTTTATTCAACTAGCATGTGATATTTCTTCACAACCTAACAATATAAAAATACCAATGAATCTCCCTTAACCCCCCTTACCAAAGTAGAACATGTTTCCCAAAATAATCTAAATGATGGTGGTATCCCATTTCCCTATAACTAGGTGCCACATATCACACCTCCAAAGGTTATTAAGAGTGAACCAAGCCTCTCTAAAAAATATTTCCAATACAATGTACCAATGGCTAAGCTAAACAACAAAATTCAAATATTAAACAAACAAAGTGATAATGATAACATACCTTCACAAGTAATGTTTTATTTAATGCATGTTGTGGGTGATTTACAACTATAAGTACAAATATCACTTTGGATAATAAATCATAACAATCTCAGGATGATGCCATTGTTATACATGGAAACCCTATTCTATGTAGAATCTCATCTACAAGTTCACCACATAACTTTCAAATACTAGTGTTACCTATATTTGATGGACAAGGAGATCCATACTTTCACCTTCAGTCTTATGATAAATCAATGGCCCATATTACAAACAAGTTGAATCTACTTCAATTATTTCCAAAATCTTTAAATGGAAAAGCACTAGATTTATTCTAGCATGTAATCTCTAGTGGATCTCTATAAACATATGAGGAGCTAGATATAGTCTTTCTCAAAAATTACATATAGAATAAGGGACCTCTTGTCACACATGATAGGTTAACTTCATTATGTCAAGGTGAGATAGATCCAACATCTGAATGAATTCTAAGATTTAAAGCTTGTTTGTATCACCTAAGTTATCAACCTATAGATTTAGAAGTATAGTGCATCTTTGATAAAAGTTTAATTTATCCTCTCAAGGAGATATTTTTATATCAAACATCTAGATCATTATAAAATCTATGTAACACATCTATATCTTTATAGAAAGAGTTGGGATTAACAATTATTTATTCAAAGGAATATTTGGCTATAAACCCCTCAAAGCCTCAGTCATCCAATTTTTTACAAGATCCTATTCCACTTCAAATTAATAAATAGGTAGAATAGAGACCACAAATAAATATACTCGGTAAGGGAAAAGAGACACTCTACACAACACTTTCTATAGTGTGAAAAACATAATATATACAAAGAGGGTTTGTTTAATTTTCAGATAAGGCAAGGCCTCATGACATTTTTATTACACTACTAGATAGGGGGATGATCACATTTCTACTCATCATCACCCACTACACCATTTTCACCATGTACCACATAATTCATATTATCCTTTTCATAAGATAAATTGACATTCAAATGATCATTATTATGCACTATAATCTTGAATCAATCAATATGTTACTCATGGCATTATAAAATTTACACTGGGGGCACAAACTCTCATTTTCCATATTCTCCTAGATCACACTCCTCTATGATAGAGCTATCCTAGGATGTTACTTATAAGGAACCATTGGTTACTCATCTTATGAGCCCTATGACTTTTAGAACACTTATTTATGAGAAGACTCATATGCCATAATTTCAACAATAGTGGCAACCAGTTCATAGAGATCAAAATGGACCTCCAGTGCATACACCAATCAATATATATGGGAACAAATACAAACACAAGGATATGGTTTTATTTCAAACACCAATAAAGATATATGGAAATAATTACAAAGATTAGAATGCACCTCCAATGCATACACCAATTAATATATGGGAAAAACTACATATCTAAAGGCTCAATTTTAATTCAAACACCAATAAATATATATGGAAATACTTACAGAGGTCAGAACCTAACTTTATCTCCTACACTAATCAAGATATTTTATATAAATAATACAACTCATATTGAAGTTTCATAATGTCAACCAATCAATATTTTTTCACCAAATTCTACACATCTAATCACTAGTAGTACATCACATGTAGCTCTATTTTCACAATCACCTTATACATAAACACAACATGAGAAGTATGTTCGTTGGTTCTCCATGCCATTTGGGTTCAAATAGGGCATGCCATCATTACATGTTATTACTTATATAAATCTTATAGAATACAAACAAAAAACCCTATACCAATAAATACAAAATTATAATCCACTACACATATATCTAAACGTTCATAAAATATATGAAATTTCATTAATTTTATTCCAACTAAAACAAATTAAAAATATTAACATTTCAAATGATCAAAAAAATCAACAAATAAAAATATATGTAATATAACAAGATCTAGTTGCCAATACACATAGTGCTAAATTAAACAAAAACATCCACACACACACACACACACATATATATATAACTTAGAATACTATATATATATATATATATATATATATATATATATATATATATATATATATATATATAACGTATAATACAATTTCAATAAAAATATGGTCCATCACTCAATGATATGGACATGACTACTAAGAACTGCTCCCTCACTCTCAATCTTAAATACATCAAAGCTAGAAATAGAGGCCTCATTATCTCTATGTGACTTGGATCGAAGACTCCATTTACTCTCCCTTTTTGGAAGAAAAATTAATAATACGGTGTGAATTAGTGTTTAAAAACTTTCATTCAATTATACTCAATCATTCATGAACTATGAACGCAACATAGTGATCTAGAAAATCATAGTGATATATATATATATATATATATATATATAACTCAAAATACAATTTATATATATATATATATATATATATATATACATATATAAATAAATTGTATTCTGAGTTTTATATGTATATATATATATATATATATATATATATATATATATATATATATATATATATATATATATATATATATATATAACTCAGAATACAATTTCAATAAAAATATGGTCCATCACTCAATGATACAGATATGACTACTAGGAACTGCTCCCTCACTCTCAATCTTAAATACATCAAAGCTAGAAATAGAGGCCTTGTTATCTCTATGTGACTTGGATCAAAGACTACATTTACTCTCCCTTTTTGGAATAAAAATTAATAATAGGGTGTGAATTAGTGTTTAAAAACTTTCATTCAATTATACTCAATCATGCATGAACTATGAACGCAACATAGTGATCTAGAAAATCATAGTGAACCATTCAAATGAGCATGAAACAAGGTAACACATATATGAGTGGGAAACCCTCAAGGGGAATAAAATACAATATTATCTTTACAAATTGAATACATTAATATAACAAAAAATATCAAATTTAGTTTAACACCAACTCAACTTGAACCACCAACCCTAATAAATTCAACCATCCACTTGACTAGGCTTTAGCAAGTACTGACTTGCAAGGAAGAACCAACTCCCTAAGTGACTCAACCCCAAGTATGCCACCTTAATAATTTTGATCACTACACCATTTTTATTTTGTTATGGTCTCATTTCAACACCTCCTTATGCTTAACTATACATGATTTTATTCGCTTATTTTACACACACACCAATATGCCTAAATTGCCTTATATATACTTATCTCATGCTCACACACCACTTGGTCATCCACACACATTAAACCTATTATTTAATACATAAAATATGTATTATTACATATTATTAACATGATTTGATCACAATCTAAACCACTTTTGTTCTGCCACAACTCAATTAGGCCTTACTCATCCTTTAGGTCACATGGAGACCTAATTGCATTAGGTATGTCCACTTAATGCTAAAAATTGATGTTCTTGGGCCCAGATGGATCTATCAAAAAATTAAAAAAACCATTTAAAAACATATCCAATTAAATCTTCTAACCTCATCCATGCTTGATCAGACCTGCATCCTTTGTTCATACCATGAAAGCTCTTTTAGGACAAATAGCCCTATTAGACCTGTGTACCTCAAAAGTCTATCTTACAATAAAGAAGCTTAAACACCATTAATATATTCAAAAATGAAAAATTAAACATGTAAATATATTATCCATGGCCTTATGGTCATCACCAAATTATTTTAATACCTTCACTTAGGAGATAAACGCTCAAGAACATCTTTGCAACATGATTTCGCAAAACTACCAATTCACCTCAAAAACTAGTCTTGGTGAATTAGACTTCCAATGCCTATGTAGAGAATTTTAATGAATCATGATTCATAAAAATATTCCTATTTAATATCCATAACATCCTAAAATATAAAATTCATATGGTCTAATGTAAAATATTGGTCTTGCAGACCAATTTCTTGACCTTATATCTCATAGTCTTATCTGAACTAGATAGGTGATTTTGTGAGCAACATTTTCACCACATACATTGACCTTAAAAGATTATCCAAAACATGATCATGACATAAAATTCATAAATAACTTCTTCATGCATTTTATCAATCTATCATACACAAACCCTCAAATCTATATCTTCATCTCTACTTGGGTTTTACATTAATCACACTATTAGGTCTATCTATGATTAGCTTACTTGGATGAAAAAATTATAAAAATTGAAGGCTAAAACCTATCCATAAATCATCATGGACATGTAAAAATATTCTCTCACTTCTTCTACCATCCATTTTATTTTCTTGACCAATTCAAATTTTGAGAGATACAATAACTTCTTAAGAAACAAGCTTGTATCTATGCATTTTCTCTCTTGTGTGACTAAAAACCACAATTTGTAGGTACCTTGGAGAGTTGAATATATGATCCAATATATTATTTATTAATTTTAATGCCTATTGAGTTTTTTTAACAAAATATTTCATATCAAGTCATTATTAGGGTTTTAAGGAGGTGTAACATAGGTTTTGGTGTTAATGATTGTTCATAAAAGACTGCCACTTGAATCCAAAACTAAACCTTGGAGATATTGGCTAGGAAACATACATATCTCTCCTTAATATATTATACTCTCATTAATAATTTACACATACCAATGAATTTCTAAAATTTCTTTTCGAGTTTGAGACCTTATTCAGTGAGCTCGAGAAGGCCTAAAATAGTGATTCATGCACTTTTCCTTCAAATTTTGACCTCAAACTTTGTGATCATACCTAAATAAACTTATCTTACCTCTATCCATGCTCAAATATTCATAATTTACTTTAAATATGATCTTTATACCTCATAAGGCTAGGCAAGGTCTAAGAGTGAATTGGGTGTAGACTTAGACTAAAGGTTCTACCCCTATAGGCTCAACTTGAAACTATCATGAATGATTATATACCTTATTCACATGCTCAAATAATGACTTAAAACCTTAACATGCCTATGTTCATTCATTTCACTATGCACATACCTCTTCATGTCATGACTAGTCTTCCTACACACTTGACATCAATGACCTATACTTTTCATGCAAATAAGACATTAATTGCCTTCAAATTATCTCTTTCTCTTTCTCTCTTGATAACTATCTTCCATGCACATTTTCACATCACACACTGCCAACTATCCTTATTTACTTTTTACATCAACCTTCACTCTTTGTACCTTTGACATCAATGACAATGCTCAAGAATATCCCCCTTTGTCATTGATGGCATCCACTCCCAGAAATTTCTCTCAACAAGATATTTCTCTACCATTCTAAAATTTCTCCCCCTTTGGCATAAATGAAAAATATATGCTTACAACTTCTTAGATCACACCTCTTGAAACCAAAACACTCAAAACTTAGGGTTATGAGTTTATGAAGCATCATACAAGCATGTTCCCCTATCTCCATGAATACCTTCTCAGCACTACTTACCTACTCTTAGAGCTAATGAGTCACTTGATTATATCCTCAAAATCACTTGACTTCCTTAATGACTACTAGGGGTAGGAATTACACCCAATTCCTATCTTAGTTGTTCAAATGTTGTCTTTGGAAGTGGATTCATTAGAATATTTTCAATCTAATCCTTAGTAGATACATACTCAAGCTTAGCATTTTGTTCACTTACCTATTCCATTAGGAAATGATACCTGATAAGAATTTGCTTAGTCCTTGAGTGCATAACTAGGTTATTTGATACACTTATAGAACTTTTATTTTCATAAAAGATAGGACTAAGACTATCATACTCCACTTTGTAGTCCATTAAGGTCTACCTCATCCATAATACTTGAGTACATCATGAAGCTGATGAAATTTACTCAACCTCATAAGTAGATAATGCTACTAATGGTTTTTCCTTGCTTATCCATGATACTAGGAACTCTCCTAAGTATAAATCTCCTCCACTAGTGCTCTTCCTATCATCTAGACTCCTTTCCCAATCTACATCTGTATATTCTATTAAGTTAAACTCCTTACTCCTTGGATACCACAACCCAAACTCCATACTTCCCTTGAGATACCTAAGTATCCTTTTGATTGCTTGGAAATTATTTTCCTTTAGATCTTCTTGAAATCTTCCCACAAGACCTACTGCTTGCATGATGTCAGGTCTAGAGGCATTAGTGTATAAAAAAATTCTAATAATTAACTTGTATGACGTCTGATTGACCTTTGGAGATATATCTTCCTTGCTTAGCCTACACCTTATGATCATAGGTATGAAAACTACCATGTAATATTCAATCTCAAATTTCTTCAACATCTCTCTTATGTACTTATCTTTTGAAATGAATATACCTCGTTATAATTGAGTGATTTGTAACCCAAGGAAGAATGATAGTTATCCTATCATGGACATCTCAAATTCACTCTTAATTACATCTTTAGTGTCCTTAGTCATAATCTCACTATTTCCACCAAATATGATGTCATCCACATAGGCAACCACTATTAACTAAAGATCATTTTCTATCTTTATGTATAGATTACTATTTACAACTCCTCTCTTGAATCCTTGGTCTAATAGGTACTTGTCTAATTTGGTGTATCAAGCTCTAGGAGATTAATTTAGACCATAAAGATCTTTTTTCAATCTACATGCATAGTCCTTATTACCTGATAATGAGAAACCCTTTAAATCTTCCATATGCTATAAACAATCTGATAGCCTCCAATCTTTCTACTAAAGAAAAGTTCTCCTCAAAATATACCCCTTATACTTGAGCATACCCCTTGCATATCAAGATATCCCTATTCCTAATTATTTCTCCATCTTCATTTAACTAGTTCTTAAACACCCATTTTGTGCCAATGACATTCTTGTATTTAGGCCTAGGAATTAGTTCCCAAGTCACATTTTTTTCTATTTGTTCTAACTCCTCAATCATAGAACCTATCCAAAACTTTTTATTGATTTATTCTACAATTTTATTAGATTCAATACTATAAAATAGAGCAACATTCTCTTGATTTAGGTTACTTACTAGCTTTCTCCTTGTTTGCATACTTGCATCCTTGTTGCCAATGATTTGTGATTTGGGATCATCTCTTTGAATCTATTTTGAAGGATATTTTGAATATTATTTTTCCTCAATGTCTTATTCTTCCTCATATATCTCTATTGTTTCTTATTTATTATTTAAGTTCAAATTATCTTATGCATCCTTTGACTAAGAGTGTGACTTCTTAGAACTTGTCTCATCAATATTCACATTGGTAATTTCCTCTATATTCTACAACCTTTTATTTTAGCATCTATAGGTTGACCTCACTGATGAGTATCAAAAGAATATTCCTTAATTATACCTATAATCAACCTTACCTAAGTCTTCCTCGTCTCTTTTGATGAAGCATTTGCTTCCAAACACTCTAAAGTGTTCCACATTAATAGGTCTACCTTTTCACAGTTCATAAGGGTTATTATTACCATTAGTCCTTATTTTTCCTATATTAAAAATATAGAGTGAATTGTTCACTACCTCTATTCAATATCCATCAGATAATCTTAATTCATTTATCGTAGTTCTTTCCATCTCTTGAATGGTTTTATCCTTTCTTTTCATTACCCTATTCTACTGAGGTGTCCTAGTTAATATCTCCTTATCCCATGGACCTCACATAAGACATAAACTTAATTTAAATAAAACTCTCCTCCACTATCATATATTAATCATTTAATATTTACATTATTTTCATTCTCAACTACATCCTTTAATACCTTGAACTTATCAAGAGCTTTTGACTTTTCTTTCAAGAATTCTATAAAACTCATTATTATGTAGTCATCTATGAGTAACATGAAATAGTTATCTCCTTGAATGCTTTGGATTATTGTAGGTCCAGAGAGATTAATGTGTATTAACTCTAAAGGTATTTTAATATAATACTCCTTGGACTTAACCCTCCTTCTAGTTTGCTTACCATGTTGGCATGCCTTGTAAAGTGTGTTTGTAGGTTTAGTGATATTAGGCATATTATTCACATACTTATTAGATAGTATATTGACCATATTATCAAATTTTAGGTGTCCCAACCTTCTGTTTCATAGCCAAAATTCATCCATCTTAATCATAAATCATCTTTCCTTCTTGATCTCATTCCAGACATACAGATTTTTATCTTTCCTCTTAGCATTAGCAATTAGTCTTCCTAATTTGGCTCTCCTTATATCACACCCTCTATGATGAAAGGTTAGTGTGTGTCCTTGGTTTCACATTTTAATTACACTAATCAAGTTATGTTTCAATCCTTCCACATAAATCATGTTCTCTTTCTTGCTCTTCCCATTCTCCAAACTCAAGATACCCTTTCCAATGATATTGGCAGTTGTGTTATCTCCAAATCTCACTATCCTTACAACATTCTTATTCAATGAAATGGAATTGATATTTTTAGCTATCATATGGCTTGAGAAACCACTATCCATATACCATTTCATGCCTTCATCTTGGATGTGTAAGGCAGTTTGAGATATCATATATTCTTCTCTATTAGTCTTCTGATCCTCCTTCACCTTATCCACAAGGTCTAACTTCTTGATCCACTTCCTAGTGGTATGACTATATACCCTTTTATTTTAACTTACCTTCCTCATATGCCTCATCTTGAAATCCCTTACAATATATCCTCTCTGATCACAATGATATCATATAATTTTGCTTCTACTATTGAAATGAGCATTCATCCTATTCCTCATGAGGAATTGATTCTAGCATGATGTCTATAATCCACAACTTATGTCCATATTGATTACATGAGAAATAGTAACCATTGAATGAATTCATGCACCTTGTCTATCTAATGTTGAATGATGCACCTGTAGACACCGAAAATGTGTCTGCACCTTGGTCATCTTTTGTCCTCCCCCCTTGTCCCCCTCAACCCATATCCTAACCCTTACCTTAGTCCCCTCCATTCATTAAATTAAAATAACTTAAGTATTTTAATTTAGTGGCCCCTCTTCCACCTCACCCATGCCACCTTGGATCCCCTCCTTAGATCCCCCCACCTCTCTCCTAGCCTTTATTACCCCAAATCTCCCCTTTATCCTTCCTCCCGCGTCCATTAAGCCTTCCCACGACCATTTTCCCATGACCCCTTGACCCAGCGGCGTGCAAGAACGGACAGAGGTTAATTTTATCCTCTATCCCCATTCTTCTACCGCCGACGTCGACTACCCTGCGGCCGACGTCGGTGATTCTGCCGGCATTGACATCCTTCAAAATGGTTTCTTGCAACCATTCTGCCCCCCCCACGAACAGAACTCTCTTAATGCTTTTGCATTCGTATTTTCTTCTCCTCCCTCTCGCACAGCAATGCCAACAACTACAGGTACCTTGCAGAGCAGCTCCAAGCAATAGCTCCATTTGCAGGTTCTTCAACAGCTTCGACAACAGGTTTCTCCATTCTCCAACCAGCAAGTAAGAGGTAAGAGTTTCATTGTTTCATTTCATTTTATCATTTTATTTCATCTACCTATCCTATCCACTGTCCACCACTTGCCTGGTCCTTCCCTAAGAGGCTGAAAAGCCTTCTCTGACCCCTGCCTCTCAGTCATCTCCCTTTGTGCTTCTGGTTCTAGCCAGTCACTTTCCTGACAGTCCCCTCTACCCAACCAGTTCTGTATAAACCCTCAGACTACTCCTCAGACCCCAAATAGTCCCTCTGAATCCCACACAGACCCTCAGACCCTCAGACGAAGCCTCAGTCCATTTTTCAGACCAAGACCAGACTTGTAACTCATCCCTGACTACTACCCTAGCTGACCTTGACCAGTACCACTAACGACGTCGACAGTCTAACTGACGTCGGCAACCTTCCTGACCGATGCCAGCAATATCACTGACGTTGATGACTGTGCAAAGGCAGATTCCTTTTAAATAGGTACGCTTTTGTTTTCAATTCTTTCTTTCTATCTTTTATCATTTATCATTTTCTGTTTCTGATTAGCATTCTATTTTTAATAGTGGACTGTCATCCTCTAAGAAGCCTTTGCGCTTCTAGGACCAAGCCTTCACTTGGAAGTCCACCCTTTTGTCATCTAACATTTTTTCATGTCTTAGTGTTTTCTCTTTCAGGTGTCATCCTCCACAACCAAAGAGGAGTTCCTGCTATCATCTGAATTCTAGTGTGCACGTCTACAATTTGGGTACATACAAACCCTCGTCCATTTTCTTTAAGTTTCTCATTTCCCTTTCTTGAATGTGAAAAGTGAATCTAGCGTCGAAACATTCTGGCACGCCTGGTGGGACCTTAGGGTCTTCCTTGGGTTCCTTCTCTTTCTGTTCATATAGGTGCATTAGGTTTATCCCTTTTCACCTCTTTCTTCTCTTCTAAACGACATCATAAGCAGGATTAAAAAGAACTTTTCTTTCTTTTCTTGCATTTCTAGACTAGTTAAAAGTCATATTCTTCAACCCTTTCTCAACTTGTTTTCATCTGAACTTAACATTTTGACTTAGGGCTTAAAATACACTGCATTCCATTTCTGTTTGCTTGCATTTCTTAGTCCACACCTAGTAATTAATAAACCGCATATTGAATTAATCATAGATCACTTTATGTTACACAACCAAAACCACTTGCACAAATCAAACATCAAACTCACCTGAGACAAGGCCCGACTGGGATTTCATCACCCAGCGGATACCTTACCTGTCCTGGCAATCCTACTTGGATTTCATCACCAAGGGGAAAGCCCACTCTGTTCTCTGGCAGAGTCTAATCTCTAGGGAAAGTATATTTTGGCTAAGCAAGACCAGCTTATCATTAGGCTCATGAAGTGAGGGGAGCTTGCTCCTTAGCACCAGGCCATGTACGAAACCTAACCCAGACTCTTGAGCGCCTAAACAAACCTGAAACCATCCATAGACTACCTCTTCTAGGACCCCTCTAATAGCCAACCTCCCCAAACATCACTTTAAGGCATAAGCCACAAGATTCTAAAAGTTGATTCTTAGGATTTAACGCTTAGGGTCTGCCTGTCTCCATCTCTATTTTTCTGTTCCTATCTGGTTTTTTTGAGCTAGTGAGGACGTTCTTCTTCCTTTTTTCCAAAAACTCTTAAATTTTCTGAGTTTCTAGAAACCACAGTCACCGGTATCGATTTTACCACCGACATCGATAACTTCCTCACCGGCATCAGCTATTTGACCGACGTCGGCCGTCTTTTATCACTGACATCAGTTTTTTAACTGACGTCGGTTACTGTCACAGTCCTTTTTTCAAAACAGCAACTTAAAACCCACCCCTTTTTCTACCAAAACCCCATTTTGAGTTTTTGAAACTAAAAAAACACAGTTTTTAAAACTAACCTTTCTTGCCTTGAATGGTTCTGACTCGTAGTCAAGCCAAGGCTCTAGTCAACCACGCGAGGCATCAACCGCTTCCATCTACCCCGTCCATAACCGGTCCTATAATGGAGTTCCACTCGGAGACTGAAAGAACTCCTACTCGCCCAACCCTGCCCCAGATTCCTATTGTCCCAGAAGGGGACCAAGATTTTGCATGATTCTTAGACCTCAATGTCAAACCCTTGCAGCACTATCTCGTGCATAGCTGAATGCGAGACTCCTTGGGCAATCTAATTTACGGAATGCCGACCTCTCTTGTCGTTACTACGACTGTATCGATAGCATCTATAGTTCAACCTTTAGACACCCAAGCTATCACCTCGACCAATGACCAGACCTTGACCAACCTTCCAAGTGTGGCCTCTCCCTCCATCTTTGGGCCCACTTCCACCGGGGTTTTGGCCCCCTATCAACCTCAGCCCACTCAACCGCTCTCCACTCCTTTCCAGAATCTGGTTGTATCTATTCTGCCTACCTTGGCCCCTATCAACACCAGGGTGGCTACCTATCCATTGGCCCCTGTTACCACAATCCAACCTCCCATGGTAACATCGAGCCTAGCCATGCCTTCTACCCAACCACCTTTAGTCTCCTCTTCTATCCCTACGACTAGTTATCCTTATGTTGTGCCCTTACAGGCACAACCAACTATGTTGTATGCCTCCTCTAGCCTCTTTCAAGTGCCCTACAATCTAGGGGGTGCTCCACCTGTCAATCCGTCAGCAGACATCATCAAAATGCTGATGGACAAGATGTCTAGCCTAGAGTCTTCCATTTCTGGCTCACGCAATGCCCTCTCATATAAGCAAATTTGCAATGTGCCCATTCATCCTTTTGTCCCGATTAGACCATATCCTAGCCAATGGGAAATTCCTAAATTTTCTTATTTTCAAAGCAAGGAAGACCCACAACAACACTTACGAGCATTCAGACATGCCTATTACCTTATTGCCCATGACGATGCATTGCTTTTACACACGTTTCCTATGTCCCTCTCTGGTGCTGCGCTTGACTGGTATAGCTCCCTTGCCATCCATTCCCTCTTCACATTCACACAGCTGGCCCAGCTCTTCCTTGATCACTTCTCCATCAATATCACCAAGAAGGTCTGGATCACAGACCTCTATTCTATCCGCCAATTCGAGGACGAATCCATAGCTAACTTCATGGCTCGCTGGAGAGGCCTCATCAATCAACTCTCCTTTTCCTTACCCCAACCCGAACTTATTGAAATTTTCTCCCAAGCCTGTGCCAAACATATTTCTTCCACCTCATGGGTTCAGACCTTCCGCACCTTCGATGAAGCCTTCACGATGGCCCACAAACTTGAATTGCGTGCCATCGAGGAGAATAAAGTCAAGTTGCAAAGTAAAAATCCCAACTCTAAGACCAATGACTCCTCTTCTTCTAAACCTTCATCATCCAATCCTAAGTCTAAAGCTTTAGCTAACATTGTGGTCGTTATACCTTCATCCTCTTTGCCTTCAACCAATCAGCCTGAGCCATCCACATCTCAGAGTGCCACCCACCAATTCCAATAGAGATACGTACAATGACAGTATACTCCTCTCAGATAATCATACGTGTTTGTGTTGGAAAAACTTGTTAAATAGGGGGTTCTCAATCTCCCCCAGATCCGACCACCTCCACAATTTGATCCCTCACACGCCATCCCTGCGTGGTATAGGGAAAATGACTTCTACAACTACCATCGTGTTAAAGGACATGACACGAGAAACTACAAAACCCTTAAAAACATAATACGAGACATGTTTGAAAAGGGTGACCTCGTCCTAGACAATCCCAATGCACCCCCTAATCAGGGCATCGACATCTTCAAGCAACCATTCCCCAATCATCCACCGACCCAAAACAATGGCCAGACCTTGATTGACGACACTCATGAACACAACATTTGAACAGTCAATACGGTCTCGCCCTTCATCCCTGACCAACCTCAAGAGGTTAGTCCATCTATCAGTCCATCACATGTGGACGAACCTCTTTCCCCAGTTAGTTCTCTGTCAACCTCTCTCATCTTGGAGGATGCCTCAACCTTACTGGCACCACCGGTCTCACCATCCTCCTTCCTGCTGCCTATGGAGGACCTGACCCTTCCTACTCCTTGACCGTAAGTGGAGGACACCATCATCCCTACCCTTTACCCGCTTGAGGAGCCTCATTCTCTGGTTTCTTCTCCACCCAGGGAAGAACCTGCCTCTCCTTCATCTCCAACTAAGGACGAATTTGTCACGACTTCATCATGCCATGGGTCTGAGACTGCTACACCCATCTTATCTTTGGCCCCACAACCATCAACATCTTCTCAAGGACCCAAACCTCATCCAACCTCTTCTCAACCATTTTCTTGACTAGTGGAGAAAATTAGACTTCTCCCTTCAAGGAAAGTGGAGCATCAGGGATTGTGGGAGCGTCTTAAAGCTCTTCAACATGCCTGTGCCCTCTCATCTCATGCTACTAATCCTCCCAAGGCAGAATCTCCCAAGACTCTCAACAAAGACCAGACCCCCGCTTCTAAACCTCAACCAACCCCATCAAGACCAAAACCCACATCTACCCCATCTAAACCTATCAAGTCACTTGGCATTCGCCCTGTCTCTACCCTCACTCACCCGCAAGTGAAGGTGGACTTAGACTAGACCTCGACCAATAGTAGTCTTCCAACCAGGTCGAAAAAGACTGCCAGACCACAGAAGTGAATGCCTCCTCCCCCGTCACCATTACCTTCCATTTTGGGCCCCCATCCTTCGACCCTAACCAGAGTCCTTCCCACTCTGACCTCTAATCAAAACCAGTTGTCTCCTTTGCTTCCTTTGCCTACCTCCAGCCTACCCTCTCCTAAAAAGGTGATACCTCTCACGAAGAAAGTGTCATCTCCACCTGTCACCGCACCATCAACCCAAAAGGTGGTACAAAAACCTCCTCCAACTCTGCCTAAGCAAAAGTCACTAGCATTGCACACATCAACTAGCACGGACCCTTTAGTGGGCTCATACTCGTTGATATTGCACCGACTTTTGCAGACTTCTAGCATAACCCTTACACCCATTAGACCTTTTCAACCTCTCGAGTCCAAGCCCTCCTAGTTTGACAACACGAAGATTTGCTTATATCATCATACACTAGGACACGATACCGAGACTTGTTGTGCCCTCAAGGCCATCATTCGCCACTATATGGAGGAGGACACTCTTCTCCTTGAGGACACTCTTGACTAACCCTCGACACCTTCCCATCCAACCTCTTCAACCACATCAACGTCTCATCAACAGGCCATGACCCCTTCATCTCCTTCACCCCCTATCTTTGAAATCAATGCCATCCACATAACCACTAGGTCACAAAAGGATAAGGCAAAAGAAAAAGATGTCATTCCTTAGACCTACCCTTTCATCAAACCACCTCTAGTGCCCAAGCCTAAAATTTCTATCCTTGGTGCATCTCAACCCTCTTTTTCTTCCTCTTTCAGGCTGATTCATGACTCCATGTTGAAACAGCTTCACCAGACGCCTGTGAAGATGTCCCTTTATGACCTCATCCAAACCTCACCTCAGCATCGTCAAGCCCTCATCTGAGCCTTGCAGATAGTGGAGGTCCAACCTGAAGACCCCCAACCACTCACTGCCCTCGTCCACTCTTTATCTCCTATTGCCTCCATCACATTCAGCGACTCTGAGATTCCCACATCCAACACAGAATATCAGGATGCCACCCTCTTCATCACTGCCTATGTTGATCGAACACGCATTAAACGCATTATGATCGATGGAGGTGCCAGCATCAACATTATCTCCACCCATGCCTTTGATCAATTGGCTCTTCCCAAGAGCTGCATCTCTAAAACTGACGCAATCTTGCGCTCCTTCAATAACACCACTACCACGACCATTGGCACAGTCATCCTTCACATTCGCATTGGTCCACGCACAGTCTCAGAGCTCTTCTATATCATCGAAGGAGAGTTTCAATACAACATGTTGCTGGGCCGACCCTGGATCCATGCCATGGCCTGTGTCCCCTCCACCCTGCATCGCTGTGTGAAATTTGAACATGACAAGCAAGTCCACACCATTCCCGCTGACCCTTCACCCTTCAAAACTTGTAACACAACCTACCATCCAAATGACGTCCTCATTCCTATCAAGCCATCAACCCCGGCACCGCCTCCATCCGTGGAAGCTTCGACCAGTTTGCAACCAGCGGTCGCCCTCACCCCTCCTCTTCAAGCGATGACCAAAGACCCCATGGAAGACATCTTCCAATGACTTTCACTTAGGGAATATCACTTGCTGACCTTAGACATGTTCCAAACTCCGTAAGAGTATGGACGCCTTCACCACAGCCCCAGTTACGACCATCGAATTGGGATGGTCATGCCTTATGGTCCTCCTCACCTCCAAACCAATCTTGTCTATGGGGGGCTCAATCAAGCTCCTACTAATGGCAACCCTCTCTCTTCACCCCAACCATTCACATCAAACTTCTCATTTCTTGGCAACCCCGCCTTTGCACACACTTACCTTTACAGGTGTGCATGGAAGGGTTTTGGTTTCAGACGCTATGAGCAAGGCTCCCATCAACCTATTGAGCCTCTCAACGATGACGATGCCAAGAAATGATATGACCTGGGATACCAAGACCCCACTCAGTCTCCTTCAGACCTTTGCCTCGAGCCAACCATTGACCAATCTCCTCCAGGCTCACCCATTCCTCCCTCTTCACCTATGGAGTCAGTGGTTTCTATCCCTCCTAGCTTTTTCACTGCCTAAACACCATTCACTTAGAATCCCTGACCTATCAACCAGGGAAGGTACCCAGGCTCTCCTTCTCATCTTCTCTCCATCCCATTGATCATCCACACTGGGTGGTAGACATTCTTCCTACCTCAAAATGACTAGGGGGAGTTTGAATTTATACCACCTATCATAACCTCAACCAAACATTCGCCCAACCATCAACTAGACAACTAACCAATCATCAATTTAGACCTCAACTAGACCTTGATCATGACATTGACCAGGACCTCAACCAAATCTCGACCAAGACATTGACCAGACATCAACTAGACCAATGACCAATCATCAACCAACATTTTAATCATGACCAAACACCAATCTCGACCTGACCCTTGACCAGTCTCAACCAATTCGACAACATATCAACCAACTTCATGTCCAGCATCGACCAGCACGTGACCAATATGGAGTGAAGTAAATGAGGCAAATTCGCCCCTAATTGGCTTGGACCTTTCATCATCACGCACAAGTATGGGTCAGGGACTTATCGTCTATCCTCTCTTGACGGACGGCCAGAACCTAAGCCTCTCAATGTGTTGCATCTGCGACCAATCTAATGTTACTCGAGTACTCGTCCACTTGACATTTAACTTGAGCTCATCCCTTGAGCAATCCCCATCCTCTTAATCCTCATTCCTTTCAACCCTATTCCCCTAAACAAATCCTCTATAACCCTTTTATGATGCATGGATGCTTTGTCCTAATAAAAGGGAGCCCTTGAACTTCTATAGTCTTGTCCATGACTCCAAATTCTGTCAAAAAAAAATCAAGATGTCAAAATATCCAAGGTCACCAAATCGAATCAAAAAGTAGACTGCTCCCTTGAAGGATAGTTGTACTATCATTGTTGTAGCTAATAGACTGCTCCCTCGAAGGATAGCTATTCAAACTTATATAAAGCAAAAATATAGACCACTCCCTCGAAGGATGGCTATGACTAAATCTTGCTACAAACAACACTTTCTTAGAAGCTTCCCGCATCGATCAGCTTCACAAATGACCACCAAGAAAAATGACATCTCTATGTAGACTTCCCACATTGATCAGTCTGCACCAAAAAAAAAAGAACGGGTCATGGACATGGCTTGTAGTTGTCTCAGGGTCTCCTATAAAAAGGGGCAAAGTTATCCCTGCTCTTAAAATAGGTTACCCTATCCTCCTCCTATCATAACACCTGCTCAAGGGACTTCGAGCTCACTTTAATGTCGAAGTGATTTGGTTACCACTCGAACACAACTCATGGTCAACGATGCAACACATGAATGGGGCTCTTGGTTCTAACAACCCCTATCTATGCTGTCATTTTGGTCCTTGTCAATGAAAGGGCAAATATGTCTTTCACTTCCTTTACACTTTGGTCACATTCGAAATTCATCATTTGTCAAATCAAATCAACTCAACTCTTTTCAGACCACTCCCATAGCCTATTCACACTAGTTTCTATGGACACCAATACACATGGAAACTATCGACCAGACGCAATTTATGTTAAGCATAAACCAATACTTGCTGAAGCATAAATAGACCTCAATTCATTTTTAGCATACATCCATCATGAATATGGAAAATTGCTAGGGATGAAAGACCCTCGACCAATGTTACAGAATACACCATTTGGAAAAGGCTGTAGCATCTTTTTCTCCTCATCATTTCGACACCTGACCAAACCAATCATCGACCAATTTTGCCTCTTCATTTGAACTACATTGGTCTGAGGCCCTATGACCGGGGCTATGTAGGTAGCACTCAGTTGACATGACATTTTCTAGGGTTAGCTCGGCCATCTCGTTTGTTCATCTCTCAGATGGACAAACCCCTTTTCTCCTTCATCACTCGACCTTGACCTTGACCAAGACTAGTCTATCGACCACTTTGACCACATGTCTACCACTCGGACCCTTCCTTCGAACTACATTGGTCTGAGGCCCTAAGATCGGGGCTATGCAGGCAGCACTCAGATGACATGACGTCTTCTAAGGTTAGCTCGACCACCCTCATTTATTCATCTCTCTGATGGATAAACCCTCTTTCCTCCTTTTGACCATGACCTTGACCTCGTCCAAAACCAATCCATGACCTTGACCTCGACCAAGACCAATTCCACCACTTTGACTCTTCCTCCCTTTTTGGGAGAACTACATTGGCCTAAGGCCCTTCCACAGGGGCTATATAGGCAGCACTCAGATGACACGACGTCTTTTGGGGTTAGCTCAGCCATCCCATTTGTTCATCTCTCAGATGGACAAACCCCTTTTCTCCTTCATCACTCGACCTTAACCTTGACCAAGACCAGTCTATCGACCACTTTGACCACCTGTCTACCACTCAGACCCTTCCTTCAAACTACATTGGTCTGAGGCCCTAAGACCGGGGCTATGTAGGCAGCACTCAAATGACATTACGTCTTCTAAGGTTAGCTCGACCACCCTCGTTTGTTCATCTCTCTGATGGATAAATCCTCTTTCCTCCTTTTGACCACGACCTTGACCTCATCCAAAACCAATCCATGACCTTGACCTTGACCAAGACCAATTCCACCACTATGACTCTTCCTCCCTTTTTGGGAGAACTACATTGGCCTAAGGCCCTTCCACAAGGGCTATGTAGGTAGCACTCAGTCTTCTAAGGTTAGCTCGGACACATTATTTTGTCCATCCATCCACCTTGACCAATGGCCATTGGAGATCATGCCTATCTCCTCTGACCATGACCACTTCCAAGACAATGTTGCCTTGGTTATTTTTGCATGTATGCTACCCCACAACTGGTTAGGAAAATTGTGCACAGACTATTTATGACCTTCACAAGTATAGGATCGCAAGCTGATTGATCCCCACTACTTGTGACATTTTCATGTTTCTAGGAGCACTTCCTGAGCTTGGGATACCTGGAACATGATGACCATTGGAGCTTCAGCTTAGATTGAATAACCTGATTAGCTACGACCAAATGCTGGGGCTTGATTACTTTAATTTTGGCACTCCTCAACCCTTGACATGCGACAATTTGACCCAACCATCTCATGAAGTGGTATACGCGCAATCACGACTATTACAGCATTCATACTCACCCTCTCTCTATCCATCTCTCTATCAAATCGACACTCGATCTCAGGTTCCCTTCTCTCGACTCTCGCTTTGAGGGGGGAACACCTCATCCCATACCTGGGGCAACCAACTCCTATTTTTGTCTTACAATTCATCAAGAACAACCAACAAGACAAAAAGGGGCAAATGTAGACACCGAAAATGTGTCTGCACCTTGGTCATCTTTTGTCTTCCCCCCTTGTCCCCCTCGACCCATATCCTAACCCTTACCTTAGTCCCCTCCATTCATTAAATTAAAATAACTTAAATATTTTAATTTAGTGGCCCCTCTTCCACCTCACCCATGCCACCTTGGATCCCCCCACCTCTCTCCTAGCCTTTATTACACCAAATCTCCCCTTTATCCTTCCTCCTGCATCCATTAAGCCTTCCCACGATCGTTTTCCCATGACCCCTTGACCCAGCGGCATGTAAGAATGGACAGAGGTTAATTTTAGCCTCTGTCCCCATTCTTCTGTCACCGATGTCGGCTACCCTGCGGCCGATGTCGATGATTTTGCCGGCGTCAGCATCCTTCAAAATGGTTTCCTGCAACCATTCTGCCCCCCCACGAACAAAAGTCTCTTGACACTTTTGCATTCATATTTTCTTCTCTTCCCTCTCGCACAGCAACACCAGTAGCTACAAGTACCTTGCAGAGCAGCTCCAAGCAACAGCTCCATTTGCAGGTTCTTCAACAGCTCCGACAACAGTTTTCTCCATTCTCCAACCAGCAAGCAAGAGGTAAGAGTTTCATTGTTTCATTTCATTTTATCATTTGATTTCATCTACCTATCCTATCCACTGTCCACCACTTGCCTGGTCCTTCCCTAAGAGGCTGAAAAGCCTTCTCAGACCCCTGTCTCTCATTCATCTCCCTTTGTGCTTCTGGTTCTAGCCAGTCACTTTCCCGACAGTCCCCTCTACCCAACCAGTTTTGCACAAACCCTTAGACTACTCCTTAGACCCCAAACAGTCCCTCTGAATCCCACACAGACCCTCAGATGAAGCCTCAGTCCATTCTGCAGACCAAGACCAGACTTGTAACTCATCCCTGACTACTGCCCCGACTGACCTCGGCTAGTACCACTACCGATGTCGGCAGTCTAACTGACGTCGGTGACCTTCCTAATCGATGTCGGCAATATCACCGATGTCGGTGACTGTGCAAAGGTAGATATTTTCTAAATAGGTACACTTTTGTTTTCAGTTCTTTCTTTCTGTCTTTTATCATTTATCATTTTCTATTTTTGATTAACATTCTATTTCTAATAGTGGACTGTCATCCTCCAAGAAGCCTTTGCACTTCTAGGACCAAGCCTTCGCTTGGCAGTCCACCCTTTTGTCATCTAACATTTTTTTTGTGTCTTAGTGTTTTCTCTTTCAGGTGTCATCCTCCACAACCAAAGAGGAGTTCCTGCTATCGTCTAAATTTTGGTGCGCACGTCTACAATCTGAGTATGTACAAACCATCGTTTATTTTCTTTAAGTTTCACATTTCCCTTTCTTGAATGTGAAAAGCGAATCTAGCGTAGAAACAGCACCTCTACCTTTATTTTTTATTGAAGGAGTCACATTCTTCTTGACTTATTGATGATCTATTTGAGTCTCATATTTGACAGTTTCTACATAGGTCTTTACTCTGTCAGTACCATCACTTCTAGATGGTTTGTTATCCTTTGAGGTATGATTCTCCTTGTTTCTCTTTTGGTCTTCTTCAAACCCAAGACCTGTCTTATCATGTGGAGACCTATTATTATTCAAAATATCACCAAGGACTTCAGTGCTCTTTTCAAATTTATAATGTGTCTTTAGTTTGATTGTTGCTTGATCCAAATCTCCCTTCAAGGACTCTATTTATATCTTAAACTTAGTGCATTCTTCATCCTTGGTCTTAAGAATTATAGTGAAAATATCAAATCTAAGTTTCCATTTGTTTAATAATCTCATCATGTTTATTGGTTTTGTTACTTAGTCTCTCTTCAAAGAGATTAATTTTTTCCTCATAAATGTTAACCAATGATCTTAGTTTATGATTCTTCATTCTTTATAACTTGAACTCTTCTAGGGAACTCACCAATTCTACCTCATGGTTCACTTCAACCTCTTCTTCATCTTCCATAAGGCTTTTCCCTTTTGAAAAACTTTTATTGTCTATTTCTATGGCCATGAATAGATTTTCATCACTATCATGATCATTACTATCATCACTACTATCAGATATACTTGTGTCACTTATATAAGATGAGTTATTATCTTATTTGGTATAGATACTTATTTTGTTCTTGAATGACCATTTCTTGCCTTCATACCTCTTGAAACTCTTTTTTCTCTTATTAGGCTTATATAAATTCTTATCATCACCATGATGTTCATCATGTTCTCCACCATGCTTATTATTATCCTTATTAGGGCACTTAGATGTAAAGTGACCAATATTACCATAGTTAAAGCACTTAAATGGAAAATTTATATTATAATTACATGATCCTTTTCTTAGTTTTCTAACAAACATGGCTTCTATCTTGTCATCATCAATATATGTAACAAAATCATCCTTGACCATTTTACGTTGTGACTTTTACTTAACTTTAAATGTAGTTACCTTATTAGAAGGTCTTTAATCACTTGTTCTCATTTCATATGTAGTCAATATGCCATGAAGCTCATCCATCTGTAATATGTTGATATCTTTAACCTCCTTTATAGTAGAGACTTTTAGATCAAACATAGATGTCAGGTATCTTAATACCATTTATACTATTGTTGATTTTTACAACTTCTCTCCTAGACCTCTGATGGCATTTACCACTTCATCTACTCTTAAAAAATAAGACATAATGTTTTCATCCTCTTTTATTCTTAGACATTTAAACTACCTTCGGTAGGTCTATAATTTTTCCAACTTGACATTGGTTTCTCCTTCATAGATGGTTTTCAACTTTTCCCAAATCCATTTGGCTATATAAAAATACATGAACATTAAAAAATATGCCTCTAAAAGACCACATAAGATGGTATTCATTACCTTAGAGTTGTTTTGACTTGCCATCTTACCTAATGTATTAGTTGGTGGTGTAGAAGGTGGAGTGAATCCATCAAAAATAGATTGGCATATGTCATAACCCAAAGAAATTAGATAGTTCTCCATTTTGATTCTCTAAAATGCATAGTTAGTCCCACTGAAGAGAGGATCCTTATTGGTTGAGAAACCTCCTTTTACTTGATGACTAGAAATGATTGTGCTTCTAGGATCCACTTTAAGCTATTAGTCTTGCTTTAAAGGACCAAGATCTGATACTAATTATTGGAACCATAATTATTGAGAAGGGGTGAATCATTATTTAAAAACATTCATTCAATTATACTCAATCATTCATGAACTATGAAAGCATCATATTTATCTAGTAAAACATAAAGAACAATTTAGATGAGCATGAAACAAGATAACACATATATGAGTGAGAAACCCTCAAGGGGAAGAAAACCCACTATGATCTCTAAAAATGAACTATAGTCCTATAAAACAAAATATCAAATTCATTTGAGCACAAACTCAACTTGGACCACCAATCCCAATAAAGTCAAGCATCCACTTGACTAGGCTTTAGCAAGTACCTACTTGTATGAAAGCACAAACTCCTCAAGTGACTCAACCCCAAATTAGCCACTTCATGAATTTTTATCACCATACCTATGATATTTTGTTATGGTCTAATTTCAATACCTCCTTCTTAACTATGCATGATTGTATTTTATTATTTTTCACACACACCAATAGGCCTAAAATGCCTTTATATATATATATATATATATATATATATATATATATATATATATATATATATATATATATATCATGGTCACACACCACTCAGTTGGTCACACACCTTAAAACTCTTACGTCAAATATAAAATAGGCCTTAAGACATCTTATGAACATGTTTCAATCATAATTTGAACCCATTTTGGTCTTCCACAACTCAATTAATCCTTACTCATCCTTTAGGTCACATGGAGACCTAATTGCATTAGGTTTGTCCTCTTAATGCCAAAACTTGATCTTATTGGGCCTAGATGGATATCTCAAACATTAAAAAATCCATTTAAAAACTTATACAATGAGATCTTATGATCTCCTTCATGCTTCATTAGATGTGCATCCTTAATTCATACCATGAAATCTCTTTTAAGACAAACTTCCCTATTAGGCCTGTGTACCTCAAAAGTTTGTCTTACAAAAAATAAGCTTAACCACCCTTAAGATACTCAACTATGAAAAATGAAACATGTAAATAGATTATGAATGACCTAATTTTCATCACCAAGTTCTTGTAACACCTTCACTCAGGAGATAAAATCTCAAGATCATCTCTACAACATGCTTACTCAGAACTACCAATTCACCTCAAAGACCAGTCATGATGAATAAGACCTCCAATGCTTGTGTATACATTTTTCATGAACCATAATGCATATAAAAATTATTATGAGATCTAAATAAAATTGTCATTTATAAAATTCATAAGGTCTAGTGGTAAATATTAGTCTTTCAGACCAATTTCTTGACCTCATATCTCATAGTCCTATCTAAACTAATAGGTCATTTTGTGAGCAACATTTTCACCACATACACTAACCTACAAAGCTTATCAAAAGCATGATCATGAATTAAAAGTCATTAATAACTTCTTCATGCACTTTATTTCATCAATCTATCATGCACATACCCTCAAATCTATCTCTTCATCTCTATCTGGGTTTTACACTATTCACACCATTAGTTTTGTCTATGACTGACTTACTTGGATGACCAAATTAGAAAAAATTAAGTATATAACTTATCCATAAATCATTATGTACATGTAAAATGAGTCTCTATCTTCTTCTACCATCCATTTTATTTTCTTAACCAATTCAAATTTTGAGAGATATAATAACTTCTTGAAAAATAAGTGTGTATCTATGCATTTTCTCTCTCATTTGACTAACCATCACCACCTGGAGGTACCTAGGAGAGTTCACTACATGTTTAAATAGTTTATCTATTTTGAACAAAATATTTAATATTGGGTCCTTATTATGGTTTTAGGGAGGTTTAACATAGGTTTTGGTGTTAACGATTGTTCATAAAGGACTGCCACTTGAATCCAAAACTAGTTCCTAAATATCTTGGCTATGACCCTTCCTCATCTCTCCTTAACAACTTAAACTCCCATGTAGATGTTACACATGCCAATGAATGTTTTAAATTGATTCTCAAGTTTGAGACCTCATTTTGTAAGCTTGAGAAGGCCTAAAATAGTGATCATGTACTTTTCCTTCAAATTTTGACCTCAAACTTTATGATTATACCTATAACAACTTATCTTATCTCTGTCCATGATCACATGTGCATAATTTCCTTGAAATATGATTTTCATACCTCATTAGGATAGGTATGGTCTAAGAGTGATCTACGTGTAGACTTAGACTAAAGGTTCTACCCCTATAGGCTCACCTTGAAACTCTCATGAATGCTTCTATAACTTATTCACATGCAAAAAAATGACATATAACCTTCATGTGCCTATGTTCATTCATTTTACCATGCACATACCTCTTCATGTCATGACTAGGCTTCCTATGAACTTGACATCAATGACATGTACCTTCCATACAGACATAATAGGGTTCACTTTAAGATGCCATGATGGAAACCCCCTAGGTTTGGGTAGGTGAATCGGATTTGCTTCATTGGTGAATTAGGCTATGTAGAGCAGGTGGAAAATCACCTTGTCTTTCTATCATGTGACAATGTTGGGTCACATGATATAATTGTGTCATGTAATAGTATTTTATCACACCATAGTATTGTGTCACATGATAACATTGTGTCATATGATAACATTGTGTCACGTGATAGCATTATGTCACATGAAAACATTATGTCATGTGACAACATTATGTCATTGATAGCATCATGTCACATAGAAGTTTTATGTCACATGACAAAAATGTGTCAAGTGACACATTACTATCACATATCATAATGTTGTCATGTAACACTATGTTGTAGCATGATAGTATTGTGTCATGTAACAACTTTGTGTCACTTGACAGTGTTGGCCCCTTTGGCAACATTTTGTCATGTAGTGCCATGCTGATGCATGACAATATGTTGTTGCTCAACACAATACTATCACATAGCTAAATGGTGTTCTGCTCTAAATAGTTGTTGCATGACATGTTACTATCATGCCACACTTCACTACCATGTGATAGTGATGTAGCGATCACCGATCATGCCAACTGACTACTTTGGTTCCCCTCCTTATAAATACCTCTATAGTGAATTCATTTTCACACTTTACTTTGAAAATTTTCTCATCCTGACTAGTCAACCTAAGTTTTTCCAACTTTACTTAACTACTTCCAACTTCCAAGTCAACCTACCTACTTCCTGTTCACCTTTTACAAGGTTACAATGACTTCTACATCCATACAAATGTAGATTCAATCACTAGGGCAATTATGTTTTCAAAAATCTTATGTCCAAATTTTCTATAG
The DNA here is from genome assembly GCA_037957365.1 of Torreya grandis. NCBI lineage: Eukaryota > Viridiplantae > Streptophyta > Pinopsida > Cupressales > Taxaceae > Torreya > Torreya grandis. The sequence continues at coordinate 833,994 of JARHVA010006654.1, forward strand.
ATGTTGGAGAAACTAGAATATTTTTGAGTGGATCGATCAATGTAGATTTAGAGGACTTACAAAAATGCCTCAGTATAATTTGACTATCAACAACCTTCCAAAATCTCTAGTTGGTTGTTTTAACCATAGTGATGGCCATTTCTATGTCTGATTTGACAATAAAACAATACCCTTTGGCAAATCTCCATTGGATATCCATAATTTAAAGGCTCTTCCACATTGCGATTCAAGTCCTATGAACATGAAGGTTCTCTTATCCAAAGATGATAAGATTTATTTAGAGTCATTCTAAAAAGTGTTCTTTGACCCATTAGGTGAGTGTTAAATTTATTAATTCATTTCCTAAATATAAATGAATCATTTCTTATATATATTTTGGTATCCTAATTCAATTACATGTTCTATTTTTCTGGTTTTCATTATAGATTCTCAAAATTGAAGGGGATCACTGTGGAAAAAATCAGCAATCCATTTCTCAAATCTATTTTCCATTTATTTCAAGTGAGAATTATTTTATAGGGAACACCATTAGACATTCCCTTTTGGGAAGTTTATTATTTTCTTTGTTCTCTTGCGTGTTAGATGTGACTGGTGCACAATATTATCCAGTTTGATTAGGGCTGAGTTAAATTTTCATTTTCAAAGGACACTTGCACCATTTCATCTTCCAACTACATTCTAGCCTTGTACTTTGAGGCCTTATATTAAATACATAATACTCAAATTCCCACTACCCTTCATCAAAAAATTAAGACTAATGCTTTTTCAATTGAAGAATAGGAGGTAATTTTACTTTCATCAAGTCTCATATTTTTATTTTTTAATATTTTCAAAAAAAAACATTTTTTAGCCTATTATTTGTTACAAGTGAGGGTACATATTTATGACATAAGAAAACACATATAAAATAGAGGTCGGTGTGCTCGAAAGGGATCTGGTGATACTTAATCCATGGAGTCTTCATTCAATTTTTTTTGAATTACAAAATGCCTAAGAACATATTCTGTTTAGTCTCTGCTTCTAGGTTCCCCCAAAATTCTTGTAATCTATTTTTCTTTTATTTCAATGGAAAAAAATAATATTCATATTGGTTTTTTTTTTGTAGTTGACTCTCAAAATATTTCCATCAAGGATTATTCCACTCAACATGATCAATGTTTGACATTACAACTTTATTTTTATTCAAGTTTGTTAAGAGTTTCCTAGTTAAATAATTGGATCATTTACACATTTTGTAGGTCAAACAACCAATGTCTCTCTACCACCAGCAAGAATAATGAGAGGGCAAGCACCAGATCCCCCAAGGACTAGAGGGGAAGAGACAACTCTAGCAAGGATATTCATAGTGGATGAAGAAGTCACGCCACTAGGTAATAACATTAAAAGTTTTAATTTGAACTTGCATTAGTTTTATGTTTTTAAATTTACCATTTTTGAATTCTTTTTTGTAGTGCACCCAACATCTGTTAGGAGACTGAGAAGTATGCCACCACCCCCACCACCAAACTAGATTTACATAATAGTAAATAACATCCCTCCCTACATGAAGTAGAGGACTCTACATATTTTCAATTTCCAAAATTTCTCTATTGGTGGTATTTCAAGTGGATAGGGTCTTACCTGTTTGCAGCAGATTGATCTCAATAAAGAGTTTATTGGCATTGAAAGCATGCCCCCAGCTATTGGTGGATTCAATCCAAATGAATTTATTTAATTTTTTAATGTTCCTTCACAAGTGCCTCCTACAGCTACCTCTTTTCTAGCTACCTCCTCTCCACCACACACTAATAATTTAAATGTTTTTGATGATGCCCTTACTAATTTTTATTTTGATAATCTAGTTTCAAAAACTCTGCTTGCTAATCTAATGAATGGTGTGATTGAAGGATTTAATGATTTGAAACAATGGGAGATAAGGGCAACAACCCTTATCAAGTAAATAAATGCCCATTATCACAACCGTGACCAAAGAATTAATTTATTATTTCTTACTCAAAATGAACCATCAAAGATTGACGCTTTGTTCTAACAAGCTCAATCTGGATTCATCTCTATTGACAATGTAAACAATGATAGAATTTGAGAGATTATGAAAAATAGGTTGGAAAATTTAAATGGAGAAGCCCAAACTTATTTCAATAAATGGCCTAAAGCTATCAACTTGGTTACCATTGCACAAGCAAAGAAGGATAAGGTTGTGGTAAGTTTTATGTATCTATAACATGTATTTGATTATTACAATACCTTGGTATGTGCATGACCCACATTAACTATTGATGGTAGGAAAAATATGAAAATTTAAAGTAATAATCAAATATTCTCAATGTGCATTTGAAAAATGCCTGCAAAATTATCTCCAATGTGATTTAATTGAAGGAAAAGATGGTTCTATTAAATAAATAGAACAATACTTTGAAGAAAATCATTAAGGAGCATGATATGGATCCAAGTGTTTTATTGAAGAAAAAACTAGATGTGGATCCTAAAATTATTTCACTAGGAGATGCAGTGAATGAGGAGAGGGTGATTCTTGCTTAAATAAATGTTATTGTAGAGGATCTTCAAAAAGAATGAATGGTAATGGAGAATACAAAGGAAAGTCAAGACATCTTGGTTTCGATGGGTGGAAATGGAAATAACCAAGGTGGTGGAGATTCTCAAGTAGAAAAATGTTGATTTGTTTGACATAATATTGTTCAATATAGTTTATACCATGTTGGTTTCAAAAACACTAGTTTTATTAAAATATATTTTATAATTGTTTGAAATAATTTTACCTATATAATATTAATATTTTATATATATTAAATGTTTCTATTTTAATTTATATCTTGTATGGTAAAAAAACAAAGTCACTATTATACTATTATAGTATTGAATGCATTTATTATATTGTTATAGTGTTGGATGCATTTATTATATTGAAATAGTGTTTAATGCATATGTTATACTATTACAATTTTATATTTGTTATTTCAATGCATGGTTATAGTGTTATATTATTTTGAATGCATTGTTATATTGTTCTAGTAGTTGTAGCATTTGAATGCATGGCTATAATGTTTTAAAAGTTGTAGATTTGAAACTATATGTAGGAAAATATTTCTAGTACTAGTAGTATTTGAATATTGTAGTAATTGTAGGAAAAATAGCCTACTGTAAAGTAAATATTCCATTGAATTATGTTGTTATGGAATTTGTAATATTGAATGCATGGTTATAGTGTTTTATTGTTCTATTAGTTTTAGATTTGAACACATTTTTATACAGCTCTAGTAGTTGTAGTGTTTGTCATTTGAATGTTTGGCTATGATGTTCTAGAAGTTATATATTATTCTCTACTTCTCATAGTTGTATATTTGAATGCATTGTTACACTGTTCTAGTAGACTACTACCTGTAGCATTGAATGTATTGATTGTGGTGGAATTTGGAAATATGCGAACCCAATTTCCAACTATAGGAAAAATGTTTCCTAGACATCTGTGTAATGGTACTAATGTAAACATGCAATAGAATAATTATTTTTACATTGTTATGCATGTGTTATATCTATATATATGCTTTCAAAATTACTATTGTAGATAATTAAGAAAATGAAAAACAATAAATCTTGTATGGTATCATGGGGTGCATTGTGCCTTTCTAAACATGAGACTTGTATGCTTCAAATTTTCTATTAAAGAAATAAGGAAATGTTTTGTAGAATTTTAATGAGAAGTATGATTTCTACTTAATGTATGAAATGCATTAGAAATAAATTACTATTTGAAATCACAAAATTTTAATAGGAGAAAAAAATATTAATTCTAATGTAATGAATAAGATTCATGATTGTAACATCCATGATCCATGAAATAGATTAGAGAATTTAATGTATTTGAAGATGAAAGAATAAGAAATATTTTTAGAAAAGAGTAATTTTCATACTTATCAAATTAAAAGTTATGAAGATGAAACAATCCTTGAGAAACTTGCTCATTGTAAGTGTGATTTGCATTTACCATGTCAAAGCCGTAATCAGTCTTAGTATTCCCACCCTATGTATTGGTAGCAGTAATAGTCGTGCCTCTTCTTTCCACTAGAGAAATCCATGTTGGCACTTCTCTATCATATGGAAACTTGTCCACAGAATAATCTGAAACATAAAGTCTCAAGCAAGTCTCTATATTTTTATCCAATCTATTTCTATGTTTTGACTTCTTGAAGAATAATGCACTAAACACTCACTCATCTTCCACAAATCCCAAAATCATTGTTTTAACAAGTTCATATAATTTGAAATATTCACTAATAATTTCTTTTAATATGCTACTTGGATAAAAAAAATTCCATAGACAAGTAATGGCACCATTTTCTTGTTGGGTCAATTAAACACTAAAATTGATCCATCATTATAATCCCAAACTATGTTGACTAAGATGTTAGTAATTATTTATTTAAAATACCATTAATATGAACTCCATTCAAATTTATAGATCTATAGAAATGCATTAAAATTGTACCCATGTATTTGTGAAAGAATGTGTTGATCTATTCTTGATTGTTAACACTGTTCCAAATAATAAGATTCACCACTCCCATGCCCTCCAACAACTCATCCCTTTAAAAATTCTCTCTAATCTCTGTAGCTAAATTTTATGAGATTTTGCTCAATCTAATTCATGTTTTAGACAAAACAATATCATAAAGTAAATGTGTCATAAGTACATCTTCAGGCTTAGCTCCCATAATGTCATGTCTTCTAAAGCTTGTGTACATTAGGATCTCAATGCCATTTATTACGACACAAAGATGATCATGGATATTGAATATCAAATAACTCTCTGAATTTTGAATATTTGTCAAAATTTTCCATGTTCTAAAAATAGGGCCATGAAATATTTCATTCTATGTGTATAATATATCTAAACATTGACATACACATTTTCTCAAACTTATGAAGTCAACAATATAGATAGATCTCTCTTGGGCATGTTTCATTAAACAGTTGATTTCCTTCAATATTGGCAAAATACTACATATTATGAGTAATGTTTCTAAATATATTAAATGACAAAAAAAAAATTTTGCTTTGTCAACTTCCTTGTGATATTTATACATAAACCCTGTCAAAGATGGATATTCCTCAAAAAATTTGCATGCAGGTTCATATATGGAAATCCATCTAGTTTCAACATCTTTCAGTAATCTTTTACCATCTATCACCCTAATTACAAATTTTTGAAACTCCATAAATATTTTTGGGCTGCTAGACATGTACACATGTAAATCATGAATTAGCTCTTTCACTTTCACAACATTACTAAAAGTGCTAAAAATTTTGTATACCATATTCATCTTATGAGCCATACAATGAATTGGAATCATAAATGAAGAAATTGTTGTTTGAAGGCAAACACAAAGATTGGTTATATGCCCCTGCATCACTAATGCACCATTAGTGCCAACACACACTATCTTCATAGCTATGGCATAATCATTCATCCCAACTCTCTCTCTTAAATTGGATACAACCAATTTATGCAAGTTTTTTGAATTGTAATTTTCTACCATTTTATGTATAGCTAGAAGATGATATTGTTTTCAAAATTGTACACATGCATGCAAACCCATGTTGTGTTGTCAACTGCAGTGACCTCATCGATGGACAAAGAGATAAACAGTGATATTTTAGCACTTTATTTCAAATATTCCTTCTCAACAATGGCTATAAAATTTTCCATTTCCCAAGCACCGTTATTTGACCAATGTGACTATGGAATATCCAAAAAACCATTATGTTGAAAAAAAAATTGTAATCTAGAAAATCATAAATGGGTCTTCCCTTTTTTTAAATGTGTAAAATAGTATATAACTATACATATTTTACCCTGAGATTAGATTGCATAACTTTTCCAAATTGTGCTTTGATGGTTCCCCCTTTCTCAACATGATGTTTTTGTCATTTTTGATTATTTTCATATTCACATGCATATCTTACATGCAAACATTATTCTTAATTTTCTCATCTATGTGTTCTTGTTATCTATCCATTTGGGTGATTCATGGATATATATAATTTCCCAAAATGTTTCTTGATTGTGTCCAAGTTAAGTTGCATTCTATGTTCTTTTATGAGTTTCCAATTGCAAATTGTGCATTCACATTCTATTGGAGGCTCATTAGTATTTTCCAATTCTAAAGGTTATACAAATGGAAATTTTTTAGCCTAGTCAATGTGAAAAGACCTTCCTATTGTCCATGTACTTATCTTCCTCTATCAATTTTTTTGAGTGGAATTTTTAACAAATTTGGTGTTTGAAAAGAACTACCTTTCTCTTAGGGAGTGCCCAAAGGAGTGTGTTCTATCGACATGCCTAGATATATGTCTTCTAGGGGTGGTATTTCATTATTAAAATATTTAGGAGGTGATAATTTATTTATATTAATTATTTATATGGAAATAGTGTCAATATCCATGTCAATTTCTGCATTGAAATGATTTTATAATTATTTTACAGTGAAAAAAACTAATTGATATTTAAAAAAAAAGTTTAAGAATTATTTATATTTGAAGTGCCTACTATTTGGGCCCTCTTTACTAGATTTATGAAATAAGACATGATGTTGTATTTTTATGGTATTTTCTATGGTGCTTTACCCTTGTTGTAACCACCTGAGGCCACTTGACACTGATTGATAAGTTGCCTTCACCTACCAGAGTGCCATCAAGCACCTGGTTATCATCACATAATAGAGTGTCTCTAGGTGACTAGTTACCACCAACTAGCATGGTGTCATTAGGTGTCAAGTTACTACCATGCATCATGGTGCCACTATGTGTAGAATGCCATCATGTGGCACTATACCATCACATGACACTTTGCCACCATGTGACACAGTGTCATCATGTGAAATAGTTCTACCGCATGACACAATGTTGTATGTTATCTAGTTTGTGTCATGGGACATAATGTTAGTGGACATCAGGTTGCTTAAATCAATTTAGTAGTAGATTGTAGCTTCAAGGCTCAAGTCTCAAAATCTTCACAATTCGGTAAAGAAAGATACTTTGGTGGTAAGTTTGTGACCTCTACCAACATATATATATATATATATATATATATATATATATATATATATATGGTGAATTACATGTATAACCACATAAATATTGTAAATGGTTGGTGAGCCGATCCCTAAAAAAAATAACATCCCAAAATTTTAGGCAAAAGGGTCATATGCTATACCCTAAAAAATTGCCAAATTTTTAATTTCTCAAAACTGAATATTCATAAATTAACGAATATTTTCCACTAAAATTTTCCTTAAGATATAATACATTAGTTTCCTTTAAATTCTCTCTTTCTCTTTCTCTTATGACAACAATCTCTCATGACAACACTGTTCCATGTACCTTGTCACATCACACACTGCTAACTATCCTTAATCACCTTGATGTCAACCTTCACACCATGCACCTTTGACATCAATGATAATTCTCAACATCCCTATCCAAATACATACCCAACTTAGCCATACACTCGACATGGTCTCACTAAAACCATATGTAGTCATCTACTATCCAACTACTATCCCCAACTAGATCATTAGCTACAAGCATGGTATCCCTATGTAACTCAGCATGTGCCTCATCTCTATCTACCACTTGTCACCTATATTATGCAATAATTATCACAACTTGATCAAATAAATGGGCATAAACCCTAGCCACATTGGTAGCCCTCTCTACTAATCTATAATATATGATATCATTAGGTATATACCATGTCAACTCATGCAGTTCTAACTTAATAGTGACCTCCCAATATTCATCATCCCTTAAACCTACAACTATCCATAGTTCATAAGATTCATCATCACATAAAGATATAATCAATTTACATAGAATATACAAATATATTATTTAACTTACCAGTAATAACCCCTCAAGGGATCTACATCTAATATATCCTCGATAATCATCCCACCTCTCAGAAATATAAGTGCCCATCTATGGTCACTCTACCAAGCTATATAGGCCTTGGTAACTCCCACATCATATATATCTTATATATGTATATCAAGGTCCCACTCTATCAATGAAATAGGATTTATCTCAGTAATAGATGGCCATAACATACTAGCTAGCCTCATATGATCCCAATAACTCTTTAACCATATCACAGGTGTTAGGGGCACATCCTACAAAACACCGAACTATCATGTGACATACTCATATTGAAATTACTCATATACATTATCCTACTAGTCATGTAGACAACAAATCACTTGAATATACCTCAATTATGTATTATCCTTAAGCCACCCATAGTAGCCCTTGTAGGGTCTCCAAAGGATATCCCTTAATGTTAAACTATCTAAAAATTGTTGACACTACATAGTGCTCCTCCTCGGCACATGACCTATACTTATCCATATCTCTAAAAAAACTATGGATGAGCCCATCCATCCCATGCATGTGCCACTAGCCTACTCACAATTATCATATGCTCAATAATATAATAACATCTATGATGTGATACCCCCATGCACATCTTTTGTGTAAAATGATATAGATACCTGCATAGGTGAGCTAACATCATACAACCCTAAGAGTACATATTTCATGTTCTTCAATGTCCTTCACTATCTCATGCATCCTATAAGAAATCAAAACACCACTCCCATATACATTAATAAATTAAGGTAACAACATAGCTAAGAACTTCTACAAACATAGAACCTCAGCCATCACAATCAAGGTCAATAATATATCACTAAGACTCCCTATATGATGGGTCCCTACCACCATGGTAGATAAATATATAGATGCCCACTATACATCTCGTGGATTAGTAACCTCCTATAGTATAGCCTAATTCCCAAAGATAGTATAATCTAATACATGTCATATTATGTAATAGTCATCTCACCATTAGGTAGCTAAAATGTGCATTTATTTGCATCCCATCTCTCAAACAATGCAGTAATCATATGTCTATCCTGGGGCATAGGCTTCAGGAAAGAAACATATCTCAAGACTGCTCTCTCAATAGCCTCCGTCTTAGCATCTTCCAAGGGAAAACCCCACAAGGTTTCCATCATATGCCCCATTTAAAAATCCCTCATATGGGCATCAACCTATAAGATTACAACCAAATTAGATGTCATTAAAATAAAACTAAACCCAATAGATAACAACATGCATCAAAAACTAGTCAATAATACTTAGAATCATGTCTCAAAACTGTAAGAAACTAGCACTGCATAGAGGACAATAACAATGGATAGTAGTACCACACCCTAGACACTAGCTCTAAGACCTAGACAATAGCATCCAAAATAGGACACTAACACCATTCTATCCAAAACATGCTCTAAACCAATAAAATTTTAGTAAAAATAGTAAACAAGAAAATAATAATGATAAAAACATGAAATATGTTGAGTTCCTTACAAGATGAACCTCCTCATAGCATGACAAGCTAACTCCTCTTCTCCTCGGAATTTTTTTCTCACTTAAACACAAAATGATTTCAATTTAAATGATCCAAATGAATTTAAAAATGAATCAAAATGACCTATTTATGTCATACTTAACCAATGCCACCTTGTTAGGGTTATCCCTGCATGTCAATTTCACTAAGTAATACAAATATCTTACAACCACCAAATCTTGAGAACTATAACTCCAATTTATAAATCACTTCTTACACATGGGACTTCACATTTGATACACAACATACCATATTGGTTAAACCAATATCTTAGTCATTATAAAACCTAAAAAATGACAAAAACAATCTCACTATTTTTAACATAACAACTAACAAAATATCTATCCAATTACACATTCAATAATCAAACTCTACCATAATAAATGCACTATTTAAACTTAACACAACATTACACCTACTAATTAACACTAGTAAAAATAATCATTACCACTTTTATTTACATAGCCTCACCACAATCTCATCTCTCTCATTGAAAGGGGGGAAATATGCATAGATTGCTTCAAACATACAAAATTTCATTCAGATATATAAACACACGAGTCTACACAGATATTTAAATTCACATTCATTCAAATATATAGACACATAGGTCTACATAAGTACACAAGTTTACATAGATATTTAGATACACATATTTCATATTCACATGTGTTTAGATATACATACACACATGTCTACATAGGTACATAGGTTTACATAGATATTTAGATTCATAGGTTTTCAAATATATAGACACACAGGTACATAGGTTTACACAAGTTATCAAATATATAGGTACACATTTTTACATAGCTATGAAAATATACATTCTACATAGATATATAATTTTGACTCAAGTATACCAGTTCACTCAGATATTCATATACACAACTACATTGCTTAGATATCAGGATTAGGGGGCACGATGTAGAGCACATGTCCTTGGTCCCAATTTTAAGATTTATTAAGTTACACTCAGTATAGTCACCAATATCACCATGTTTTCACTAGTTTGGGTCATAAAACCATCTATAGTGGTTGATCCATAGAATTACACTAGACCTACTTCACATACTTAGATTCAGAGTGGGGGCAAGTGAGCCTTGTTTCTCCACACATTTAGTTTATATTCTCAGATTTAGAGTGGGGGGCATGTGAGCCTTTTTTATCCACACATTAAGTTTACATAATCAGATTTAGAGTGGGGATAAGTGAGTCTTATTTCCCCACACATTCAGTTTACATACTCAGATTTAGAGTGGGGGAAAGTGAGCCTTATTTTCCACACATTTAATTTACAGACTCAGATTTAGAGTAGGGTAAAGTGAACCTTATTTCTCCACACATATAATTTGCATACTTAGATTCAATATAATGGGCATCCACACCATGTATCACCCCTTCACATATTGCACTCCAATTCTTATCTACTTCTTTATCAAAGAAGTAGACCAAATCCATATTACATTCACACAAGTACAGCTATGCATTCCATTTTTTTATTTTTCTAGAATAAAAGAGGGGAAAATTTAAACACCCTAATTTGGTCAAGCAACCAAAATTACTATGTATATTGTTTCTCTTTCACATAAGGGTCTTAGTGATGGTTAGAGTCTTTGTTCACTTGGTCATTTGATCCTTTTGATCTTCCTTGTGTCATTTTTTTCCTTGTTTGTGACACTCCCATCACTCACAGGTCACCTTTTCCTAGTCATAGGTGTTGGAAATATTGTCATTGATGTCAAAGGTTTAGTATTATTGGTGATAAAGGCCCCATTACATTTAATGTTGTTTATCTTGGCTAATATGAGTTAATATTTATTTAATATTAATGAATATATTTTTGGTTGCATATGAGACAAAAGAAGGGCCCATGAAGAAGTCGAAGAGCCACAGGATAAAGATAAAAGAAGGATGGAACACATTTTCCCATGAAGAGTCATCTTGGGGAATACCAAGAGTCACCAAGTGAAGACAAAAGAGGAAGGGTGCAATTTCTCATGAAGGGAAACTTTGAGGAATACGAAAAGTCACCAAAGATAAGGACAAAAGTGGGAAGGATGTTTTTTGTCATGAAGGGTCACCACATGACTTTTCAAATGCTTGAATATGAAGGGTCATCCAAGATTGGTGCCATTTTCCATGAGGATTGAAGGGTCACAAAGGGGGAAGGCCAAAGGTCATTTGGAAAGCTATAAATAAAGGCTTGAGAAGCCATTTGTAATATGGAAGTGAGAGGTTAATTTGATATTGTATTACCTAGCTTAGAAGAGCAATTGTGAGAATTGAATATGATTTGTATTTGTTATATCTAGCTTAGAAGAGCAAAGGTGTGAGAGAGGAAAGAGATGTTGTATTAAACTATCATTTGTTGATATAGCAACATTGAGAGATAGGTGTGTGGTATACACAAAGTGGTTGATGCTCATGTGGGTTGGTGCTCACGAATGATAGTTGGGTTGGTGCTCGGCAAAGGGGTTTGAAGCTCCTGTGGGTTGGTGCTCACGAATTCTAGCTGAGGTTGGTACTCGGCAAAGGGGTATGGTGCTCCTGTGGGTTTGTTCTCACTAATATACTTGAGATTGTTCTCCGTGGTTTTTCCCACATTAGGTTTCCACGTTATATCTGGTGTCTCTCTCTTTCTTGTGTGATGTTTATTATTTGAGTTTTATTGCATATCTTGAATGTTTGATTAATGTAAAGTTTTATAAGATATATATACTGATTCACCCCCCCTCTTAGTATATTTCATGCTTAACAATTGGTATCAGAGCATTTTCCTTTTTGAAAAGTTTTATAGCTTGAAGGTAGATCATGAAAGCACAAGATGGCCATACATAAAGGTGCCTCTGCAAGCAAAAGAATAATTGATCAAGAAGAAGAAGAGGATGAAGCCAAAGTGAATATGGAAGGAGAACTCATGTGTGCCTTAGAAGATTTGAAAATTGTTGAAAAGAAAAATCGAAGATTAAAGCATCAAATCAAGAAAAATGACAAGGAGTCAAAAGAGATAATTGAAGATCTAATGGCACAGTTGGAAATATCAAGAAAAGAATGTGAAAGGTATGTTACTGAAATTGCCTCTTTAAAAGAAGAGATTGAGAAAGCAGTCAATAATAAAATAGTCAATTATTCAAAATTTGAGAATAGCACTAATATGCTGAATAAGATATTAGAAAGCCAAAAGGCAATATCAGATAAGATAGGTATCGGTTTTGAAAAGAAGAAGAGCTATGTTGAAGCTCTTACAAATAAAGAAACAAGAAGGGAAGGAATGGATAATATAGAGGACAAAGAAGGCTAGAAGGAACAAAGCTATAAAAGGCAATTAGGTTAGAGATTCACAAGTAAGTCCTATTTTTATGGTTACTATTTTTATTGTAATGGATATGGTCATAAGAAATTAGAATGTAGAAAAAGAGCTAACAATCTCAAAAATAAGGAAAAGGAAGGTCATGTAGAGTCAAGCAGAAGCTATAACTCTTTTGCTCCTTTATCAATCTTTGATGAAGAGACCATAATTTGTTACAAGTGTAACAACTTTGGACACATAGCTCGGTATTGTAGAAGTGTGTTCAAGTCAGTCAAGAAGGACTAGAGTTTCAGGGCTCCATTCATCAAGAAAAAGGTTCAAACATGGTATAAGAAATAATCTGAAGGTTCTATGTTGGTCCAGATATCTTTGCATGCAAGAAATGAAGAAAAGCCATGGTTTATTCATAGCAGATGTTTGAGGCACATGACAGGAGACAAGAGCAAGTTCATAACCGTAAAGAAGATCGATGGTGGCATAGTGAAATTTGGGGACAATACTACTACCAGAATTGCCAAAAAAGGTACATGAAGTTTAGATAATGGTAGAACTAAAACTGAAAATGTTTTATATGTAGAAGGTCTTAAGCATAATATTTTGAGTGTAAGTCAAATGTGTGATAAGGGGCACACACTAAAGTTTTATGTAGAAGGTTGTGAAATTAGAAGAAAAGATTCAGATGCATTAATTGCAGATGCTCAGAGAATAGGTAATAACTTATATATGCTATACGACATCAAAGGTCAAAAATGTTATTTGAGTTAGATTGAAGAAAGTTGGCTATGGCACAGGAGAATGGAGCACATAAATTTTGATAATCTTGTCAAAATTTGCAAAAAGCAAGTAGTCAGGAATCTTCCAATGATCACAAAGCCATTTAACATGCTTTGTGGACCTTGTTAACATGGGAAGCAGGCTAGACGGTGTTTCAAAACAAAAGAGTACTCGACCACTCAGATGCTATAGCTTGTTCACACTGATCTATGTGGACCTATGAGGACTCAAAGTACTCAAGGTGATAAATATTTCATGTTGCTTATTGATGATTTTTCACGTATGACTTGGATAATATTTTTAAAGAAAAAATTAGAAGATTTTAGACAATTCAAAGCATTCAAAGCATTAGTTGAGAATGAAACTAATCTAAATATTGAGTGTCTAAGATCAGATCGAGGAGGAGAATTCATGTCAGATCAATTTATTGAGTTTTGTGAAGATCATGGAATAAAGAGACAGTATTCAGTAGCCAGAACTCCACAACAAAATGGAGTAGTTGAACGGAAAAATAGAATAGTTCAAGAGATGGCGAGGACAATGCTAAATGAATCCAAGATAGAAAATAAATATTGGAGAGAGGTAGTTGGTACAATAGTGCATATTCAGAATAGAACTTTATTAAGAGTCAACAACAACAATACTCCTTATGAGCTATGGAAAGACAAACCAGTAACAGTTGATTATTTCAAAAAAATTGGTAGCAAATGCTTCATAAAGAGAACTGATGAAAAACTTGGTAAGTTTGAATCCAAAGTAGATGAAGGTACATTTCTTGGTTATTATTGTAAAACTAAAGCTTATAAATGTTATAACAAAAGAACCAAGAAAATTGTTGAAAGTGCAAGTGTTAGGATAGAAGAAGATGGAACACAAAAGATCAGTGATCTAGTAGACATTCCTGAAATCATTGAAGAGGAAGGCTTTGAAGAATTAGATGAAGATGAGGAAAAGGAGAAAAAGGGCACCAAGACTCCATCCAAATATGTTTAGAAAAATCATAATGAAAGTGACATCATTAGGGATATAAAAGAAGGAATTCGCACTAAAAGAATGATGGTAAGTGAATCTGAACAAGTTAATTTCTCTTTTTAATCTAAAATTCATCCTAGAAATTTTTCAGAATCCAGACATGATGAGCATTGGGTTAAGGCTATGGATGAAGAATTAGGTCAAATAGAAAAGAATGATACTTGGGAATTAGTGCCTAGACCAAAAGATCACAATGTGATGGGAACAAAATGGGTTTATAGAAATAAGTTGAATGAAAATGGAGAAGTAACTAGAAATAAAGCAAGATTAGTATGTAAAAGATATGCTCAGATTAAGGGAATAGATTTTGAATAAAATTTTGCACCAATATCAAGGTTAGAGGCTATTAGAATGTTTCTTGCATATGCAGTATTTAAAAATTTCAAAGTATTTCAGATGGATGTCAAATTTGCCTTCCTAAATGGGAATCTTGAAGAAGAGGTCTACATTGAGCAACCTGAGGGGTTTATTCTCTTGAATATTAGTAATCATGTATGCCGATTGAAGAAAGCAATGTATGGATTAAAACAAGCTCCCAGAGCTTGGTATGCAAGACTTGATAAGTATCTGCACGATCAAGGATTCAAGAGAGGATTTACTGATAGTAATCTTTACATCAAAATAGAAGGTGAGCATCAATTGATTGTTGTGGTTTATGTTGATGATATCATTTTTGGAGAAAATATTGAAAAGATGACAAAATAATTTTCTGATAGAGTGCAAAAAGAATTTGAGATGTCTATGCTTGGAGAATTATCATTTTTCTTAGGATTACAAATATTTCAATCAAATAAAGGAATTTTTATATCTCAAAATAAATATGCCAAGGAAATGTTGAATAAATTTGGTTTTGAGGATTGTGTACTAGTTGGCACACCTATGTGTATAGGAAATAAGGTGAGCAAGGATGAAGATTCACTTGTTACAGATCAATCTTTGTATAGATCTATGATTGGTAGTCTTTTATATTTGACAACATCGAGACTAGACATCATGCATGCAGTAGGTATGGTTGCAAGATATCAGTCATCTCCAAGAGATAGTCATGTTCAGTTGGTGAAAATAATATTTAGATATATCAAAGGAACATTAGATTATGGATTATGGTATCCCACAGGTAAAGATTTCACTTTAGTTGCTTATACAGATTCAGATTGGGTAGGGTGCTTAGATGATAGAAAGAGTACAAGTGGAGGAGCTTTCTTCCTTGGTGATAGCTTAGTATCTTGGCTAAGCAAGAAGCAGAACTCAATATCGCTTTCTACAGTTGAAGCAGAATATATTGCAGCAGTATTGTGTTGTACTCAAATGCTTTGGATGAAGCAAAATTTGGAAGATATCAAGGTAAAGTATGATGAACCTATTTCCAATTTTTGTGATAACACAAGTGCTATAAATATTTCAAAAAATCTAGTAATGCATTCAAGAACAAAACATATTCCCATTAGATATCATTTCTTGAGAGAGCAGGTTGCAGATCAACAGGTTAAGTTGGAATATATTAGTACTACAGAGTAGATTTCAAATATTTTCATAAAGGCACTACCAAAAGACACATTTGAGTATCTACGAGAGAAGTTGGGAGTAACTTCCTTTACTTCCTACCATTGAGGTTCAGCATTAGTTAAGGGGGAGCTAAGTGTTAGCTCCAGGTAGGCCCTTTGCCATTGATGTCAAAGGGGGAGAATAATAAGAATAGGTACAGGTGCAAAAAATAGGTACATGAAATAGGTACAAGTTGCTACAATAAGGGGGAGTTACTATATGTTTTCAGATGACAGTATGTGCAGGTGATAGGATGTGGTAGTTTTAGGATTGAGGTTGCCATCAATGACAAAGGGGGAGATTATTAGAAATATTGTCATTAATGTCAAAGGTTTAGTATTATTGGTGATAAAGGCCCCATTGCATTTTATGTTGTTTATCTTGGCTAATATGAGTTAATATTTATTTAATATTAACAAATATATTTTTGGTTACATATGAGACAAAAGAAGGGCCCGTGGAGAAGTCGAAGAGCCACGTGATAAAGACAAAAGGAGGATGGGATGCATTTTCCCATGAAGAATCATCTTGGGGAATACCAAGAGTCACCAAGTGAAGACAAAAGAGTAAGGGTGAAATTTCTCATGAAGGGACACTTTGAGGAATAGGAAAAGTCACCAAAGATAAGGACAAAAGTGGGAAGGACATTTTTTGTCATGAAGGGTCACCACATGACTTTTCAAATGCTTGAATATGAAGGGTCATCCAAGATTGGTGCCATTTTCCATGAGGATTGAAGGGTCACAAAGGGGGAAGGCCAAAGGTCATTTGGAAAGCTATAAATAAAGGCTTGAGAAGCCATTTGTAATATGGAAGTGAGAGGTTAATTTGATATTTTATTATCTAGCTTAGAAGAGCAATTGTGAGAATTGAATATGATTTGTATTTGTTATATCTAGCTTAGAAGAGCAAATGTGTGATAGAGGAAAGAGATGTTGTATTAAACTATCATTTGTTGATATAACAAGATTAAGAGATAGGTGTGTGGTATACACAAAGTGGTTGATGCTCATGTGGGTTAGTGCTCACGAATGATAGCTGGGTTGGTGCTCGGCAAAGGGGTTTGAAGCTCATGTGGGTTGGTGCTCATGAATTGTAGCTGAGGTTGGTACTCAGCAAAGGGGTATGGTGCTCCTATGGGTTTGTTCTCATTAATATACTTGAGATTGTTCTCCGTGGTTTTTCCCACATTGGGTTTCCATGTTATATATGGTGTCTCTCTCTTTCTTGTGTGATGTTTATTATTTGAGTTTTATTGCATATCTTGAATGTTTGATTAAGGGAAAGTTTTATAAGATATATATACTGATTCACCCCCCCTCTCACTATATTTCATGCTTAACAATAGGGTCCAATAACTTGTCCTCCCTAACTTTATCTTTGTTCTAAGCCTTAGGACACTAGCACCACTTTCAATATAATAGTGCCACATGGAGCTAGTGTCCACTTTTAGCTCTAGTGTCTGATGGGCTCTTTCACCCGTGTTTGAGTCTTAACCCCTCTGTGAGCCTTCTCTTATGTTTTTTTACTCCCTTTTTATGACTTGTTAGCCACCAAACAAGGTATTATATTCAAAACAAAGATCCTTTTATATAAAGAGCCTCACAAGGCATTTTATATCTAGAACCTACTATTTTGGCACTTATTAACATAAAATAAACCAATAGTATAGCTCAAATACTCTATATACTACTTATCTTTTACACCTACACATTTTCATCTTGATCAAAGAAGGGCATCTTCTAAAATAATTCTAGCATACCATGCAATTTGATAGTGCACATTCCTTAATGGAAAACTATATGCAATCAGAGACCCCTAGCATTTGAGTTAATGTATGTAATGACTAAAACAATAGGGTTTTACTCTACTTGATCATAACATCCCATAACCTACTTTTTACTTTCCTTTTTGCATTTAAAATGTTTGTTTTTTCATGTGTTGAGGTATTGATTAGGGTTTCAGAGGAGATTCAGTGATAATAGTGACATAGATGAGCCCTTGAGTAACATAGAACCACCTACATGACCTACAAAACCTCTTGTAACTTCCATAAAATTTATATACAGTACCTATAAGAAGGACATTAGCACTAAAACTATACACTAGCATCATGTGGTGTTAATATCCTGAGAGGGGCACTAATATCTAGAGCTAGTTCTCAACAAATAGTCAAAAGATATAACATTCATTTATGTCTACTCAGTTGTTTCCAGTACTCTGATCAATGTAAAACTTTGTTTATCTCTAGATAAGTTCCTTTTATCCTTTCACTTATTATTTTGGGAAAGTTCCCTTGAATCAATAATTTCTAATTTTATTCCAAATTATTAACATACTTAGCACTTTAACTACATAGGAT
>JARHVA010006654.1:857500-860069 GCA_037957365.1 Torreya grandis
ATCTCAAATAGGTCATAGGGACCAAAGTGGTCATAGTAAAGTCTATGGGTTCTATTATTAATTGTGTTTGCTATTGTTTTCATTTTAGAACTCTGTGAATCCCTTGACTTGATTGGAAGGTCACATGTCTTGGTTTATTGTTTCTTTTATTCAATGACCATGTATATATTTCTTATTTTATTTTAAATATATAACCACTATGTTTAGATTTTGTTTATGCCATGATGAACGCATGGGAATATGACGTGGAAGTAATAACTTAATGGATCTATGAAATTCAATATGGTTGACTTAAAATCTCTAAATTTTATGGCATTATTAGGGCATGACCATTACATGGCTACCAATTCAATATGTTTAGATGGACCTTATACACATGTCTGCAATATTTATAAACAATTTTGGATTGAGATTTTCAAAATAGTTACATTTATGAGAAATCATTTCTATTAGGATTATGTTGTGTCATATATGTAACGAGACAATTTGTAGACTTCAAAAGAAAAAGGAAATAATAAACAAGAAGGAATCTAGGGTGGATGTAATGTGCTTGATGTTATTGATGTATTTTTGGTTTTAAGCTTGAGTAATGACAATGGACAGGGGATGCATATGTGATCATTGGTAATTGTGCACATTTAAAAGGTGGTCATATGAGTAATAGATATATTTTTCATTGACATGTTTTAATCATGTGATATAATAGTCATGGAATACATGGAGTCTAATGCTCATTGTAATTTTTATTGTGGGCATTTTGTGTTATGAATTCAATGTGAAAATATAAATAGTGCTAAATGAGACATGTAGGAGACATGCAATGGTCACAACCCCATGGAATTCGTGGAGAACCAAAGTAGTCACAATAAAGTATATGGCTTATGATATAAACTATGTTCTTAAAGATTGGATATTACGAATTAAGAAATTTACATAATCTAATGAGGGCACAATATTAATAAATAAAGGAAGTCTGTGACTTTGTCACTTCATATCCTACCAACAAATGCCATGTGACTAACTTGTGTGCAAGGAAGTTTTGGACATCAAAATACTATATAAAGTAAAATCAATATACCAATATATTTTGGAACTTCTCAAACCATCACATGATACTATGTGAACTTCCTCAATCTGAAATGTAAAATTTATAATTTTACTTAATTATTATAAATAAATTTACTTTTCTACAATTCATCATAATTAATTTATATTAATGAATTTATGTTATATGATTTATTCATCGTTGATTTAACCTTAAACTCTTAATTTTAACCCAAAATTAAACATTATGAAATATCCTAAAATGAAAAGGTCATTAAACCATGTTTACATACTTGTGTCAACCACCACCTACTCAACATATAGTTACATAGTTAACATAACCTTAACCGTACAAAATATTATATTGTATTTCACAACTTTAAAAAAATATCATCATAGCCTTGTTGATTTTTAGTTCCATTTATTTTTAGAATTTTTTTTTTTCAAACCATCATATCAATATTTTAAAACTATTGTCCAATGGTTGAAAAGTTCAATTGAGTGTGTTTTTAGTCCACCCAATAAACTTGCGAGCTTTATAAATACAAATCCCCGAAAGTCACGTAACTGGTTGACTAAGAAATTAAAATATCTTCGACTAATCGCGTGTACAAAATTTTAAATTATATCCGACGTGTGCGCCGCCTATGTTGAATTTTGTCTCCGCAAAAATCTTTTCCATAAACTCTGTTTGGGACTAGGCCCGAATGACGAGGCAAAGTCTTCGAAGCCAAGGCCTCCACTGACCATCAAAATCTTCCCTGTCTTTTTGTGCCAAGGGCTAAGGTCGGCCCCTTCCTCTTGGTTAAATATGAAACTTTTAACAACTGTTTACAGGGTGATTTTATAGAGAGGTAACTGTAACTATTTTATCACTATAAGGGGTTTCATACAAGTGTAAATGTTTTGAATTGTAAAAATAAAAAATAAAATAAAAAAATAGAAGTAGTCTCTGTATAGAAAAGAAATTTTCAAAAATAGGTAGAGGTTGGGGACAAAAATTTGCATTGCTCGTAAAGAAAAATTAGGCACAAAAAAGCACCTTACAACAAATAAAAGTTTATTTTATAATTTTTTTTTACATTCAAACCTCTTATATTTCCTATGTATAATTTTTATAGTTCTTAAAATCCATGGAACCGCTTCATTACATATCTACTCCTAAATAATCTATGCAACACCCACTAAATAATTTTTGCAGTTACAATATCATGGGACCAAGCCATTATTCAGGGTTCACACATGTAACAATGGTGAAGCTCTAAAATAGCTTTAGAATGTAACTAAATTGAGCTTCTTTTCACACATGATAGGAATCAGTTGGCCCAACACCCATTCAATTATGCGTGTAAAAATTATTAATGAATTAGTATACAAAATCTATTTATGGAAGAGATCATATAAAATAATACATGCACATATATAGATGTGGTGTAATGATTTCTTTAGATTATATATATGCTCAATAAAAAAAATAGGTCGTAAAAAAGTACAACACGAGCAAAAAACACTCTATAGATTAAAT
>JARHVA010006655.1:0-185000 GCA_037957365.1 Torreya grandis
CAAGGAGAAGAAGAGTTAGTATCTAAATAACAAGGATAACTCTAAGCAAGATTTGTAGGTTATTGGACACAAAGAAATGAGCAGCAGCTACACATGAATAGATTGAATAATCAATTCAAGAGGAGGAATAAGAGAAAGAATAATAAAGGATGAACCATCATGATCAAGTATCACAAAGTCTTATATGTTTCAAATTTGCCTTGGGATCTAGGTTGGTATGACCCTGGAATGAATATGCTATAAAGAATCATCAATGCTAAAATATTTTATCACTTCCATGGAAAGTTTATTTCTCCTTGATAGTCATTAATAATTTTTTCTAGTCATTTTATATCTCTAGGAAACATTTTAAAATGTTATCTTTGTGTCAAATTTGAATCAAGGACCTTTTTGGCATTTTCCTGCCAAAAGCTTGATTTGAATTTTCAAATTTCAATATAAAAATTAAGAGGTCTCTACCTTGTTACATGAGGTATTCAATTTTTAGTTTTTTGTTTAGGTTTAAGTGGGTGGTAAAGAGTGTTCCAAGACCCACATGACTCACATTATTATTCATATTATTGAGTGGGCTTGAATTTGGGTAGTTTTGCAACATACCAAAGTGGTTACAATTTGGTTATAGGTTTCTAAAAGTCTTTATATAATGATGGTTTTTGTATTTTGGATCATTATAGATAGAGAGCATGGAGGGGGTTGGATTCAAAGTATAAAATTTGAAAAAACCAAAAAATATGTATGTAAAATTCTTTGTTTGAAAGGAAACTTGTTGATAGTCCTGTGTTACTATATATTTGCTTGAAATGATTATATGTTGTATGACATAGGAAAGAAGTTTGAATGAGGATTTGATTTTGTGATATCTATTCTATGATATATGTTTATTAGCCTTTACATAATGTTATCAATCATTTTTTTATAAGGATTAAACTTTTATGAATAAATAAACAATGTTGTATACCTAATCCCTTAATAATTTTTTTGTGTGAAAATGATTGTATTCTTAGTTAAATGGATTAAGAACCGGGTATTCAATTAAAGAGATACGTAGATATATTGGTAGATTGAGTGTGATTTTAGTTAATGTCGCAATAATATTTTGAGGTGTCTAAAAATATTAAGGTTCAAACTTTCAAACTGAACTATACCTTATTGACCATATGCAAAATGGAGAAACAAACTGTGTTTTGATTTCAAGGTGAAGTAAGATTCCAAAGTTGGTGTGTCTAATGCCTGAATAAAGTTGGTGAGTTTATTTTTTGTTCATTATATTTTTAAATGAGGTTTATGTGTTATTATTTAATCCATATTTTATATTATATTATTTTACCCTATTTATACTAAGCATACACAGGCAATGAGTAAACAGATGATGTAGAGCTTTCCTCTCTAGCCTATAATTCCTTTTATTGTTGCTTGTAGTCTTGAAAATATTGTTGGTCAACTCTAGGACTATTGTAAAAATAGACTTAAACTTGTTTAATTATTTATCTTAGGTTCCAAAACCACATAAATTATTCAAACAACTTGTTTTATCCCTCTCAATCCTTTATCAACTTTCAATTCCTTCCTCTACTCAATTTTTGCATACTCTTCCACATTACTCCTACTAGCCTTTTCATAGTCATTAATGCATGTTACAAAAATAGTAAAATGAATTATGATTTAATCAATAAAATTTATTATTCTCCCTATCAAAATATACTTGTACATGAAATTTGGAAGTCTAACTCTTAATACCAATTGACTTTCACTCTTTAGGCCTAAAGAACTAGGTCTCTTCTAAGCCTAATACACACTCATCCTTCCAAATCTATAATTTTCAATCAGTACACTATATATAAAAATTATATTTAGTTTAATAATATTAAAATAACTTAGATTAAAAAAATTTAGGAAATTTTAATATTTACAAAGAAAATTATAGCACAAACCCTAGTTTAGGGTTTTCCAATGCTCTATCTCGATCAAGAGCATGATAAATTCAAATATGAGAATTATAAGGGGTTTAAAAGTCCCAAATTTAGTTTTAAATATCTATATTTACCTTTTAATCATTTATAAATTCATGTATATCCTTTATTCTTCCACTGTCTATAGTTTCTACCTCACAACAAACTTGACTGTGCACAAAAATTAACATTTTACAGAACTATGTCAATGTTTGAGCCTTCTACTACATTTTATGACCAAAAAAACATCTTAAAACCATGAAATATGATCATACCCACATAATAATACCTTTTAAATCCTATAAACTTAATTTTTTGTTTATTTCTATTCAAGAAACCAAATTTCTCAGTCCACTTAGCCAAAGTTCATCATAGAAAAGTAGGGTCAAATCACTATATGGATTGCTTATCAAGAGTTACTTAAGATTTTAAACTTTGAAACATAAAAACATGGTCAATATAATTCATTATTATTATTATTACAATACTTTTATTTAAATCCTTAATTCCTTCAATCAACATTTCATAGTCTATATACTAAAAGAAACAACACCCACAATAGGGGCCTAAATAATGAAACTCGGGTTTTTTTCTCGTATCTCCTTGATTATATGCATGAATTAAAATTAAACCATATTTATCAAAACATAGGGTTCTATAAATCATTATTAAAATAATTTATTATATGAAACTTTTAACTTTTCCTTACTTAGAAACACATAATTCAGATTATTCCTTCCATGCAGGCTATACGATTTCTCTATTCGATTGTCACACAAAGAACTTAACTCAACATAAAGGTAAATTAAAAAAACTTTAGGAAATTAATCCAAAAAATATATTTATCATTATTTTCTCTTTAATTCCTTTGTTATATCTTATGTCTACTCGTAGTTCATAAACATAGAATATCCAAGCATGCATGGTAAACAAATTCATAAATAAATACTCTTGTTCTGGGAGTAACAACTCATCGTGCAAAGATTATCAAGAATCCATTGGACACAACAATTCCATCATTGTTATATTTATTTTAATGCCCAAATTACTTACATAGTCATGCATATGTTTTGGCAAACCTTATTCCCATGATAATAATGTCTACCTTATTTTTTTCTCATATTCCTACCTCTAGCCACACCAACTATCTATTCAAATTAAACTCTTAAAAAACAAAAAAATAACTATTTATTTAATCAATAAAATTATCAACACTCTAAGACCCATTTAGGGTGGTGAACCTAGATTGTCACCTTACACTTTACAACATGACATAAGACATTCAAAACTAACCTAGGAGCTTTATGAGACCATAAATTGTCTATTACAACTTTATTTATCAATTGCACATGAACTATACTCACTTAGAACCACTAAAACATTATGAACATTTGAAATTCCCTTTTTATGGGAAAAATAACTTGGACTCAAATTAAAATTTTCACTCTCTTGAAACCCATTTATAGGCCATCTATGAGCATTCCAAGATGCCACTGCATCAACATAGTGAGGTAAGAATGTAACAAATGGAATCTAATGATTGGTTATTGATTATATGAAGTGAATAAAACTATTATATACCATATTAAATAATTTTATAGGGTTTAAAATCCTATAAAGAAGATATAATCTATGAATAAACTACTCCCTAAAAGCTATAACCTATGACTATGTACTTTAAGGACCCTAGGATGTGAAAACAAATCTTGAATACATGAATGATGGTGGAGATTTAATGATTGGGATGAGTAATCATAGGTATCATAGTCCTATAATAACTTGAACAATAGTTTTAAACCTTTTCCAAAGTGTGAAAACTCAAATTTCTCACTCTTGAGTCATACAGTATGAAGGACACCCTGGTTCTAGGGTTTTGAGAAGAAAACACCTATAATAAAGGATTCCACCATTGGAAAAGGATAAATTTTTTATATAAGTTTCTTGAGGGTTTATACTAATTAATTTGACTAGTCTCAATTTGGTTTCATACAGTTTCATATGTCTACAAGTGATTGTGTATGTGTGGCTACAAAAGAGGCCTAATAAGCCTAGCTAGAGAGTTAAAGGGGCCTTAAAAGGTAGTCAAATAGAGGATATAATCCATGAAAATTTTTATATATTTTGAATTCCATAGAGGGTATTTATGAAAGTGATTTATTTTCCAAAATTCCCTAGTACATATTAGTACAAAGCAAGAAACCCTAAAAAAGGGGCTATAAGACCATGTCTTAAGGTGTGCAAAATTGTAAAAGGTGAGTACAAGTACTTTGGTAGGTATATATATTTCATGAGGGGTAATAAAGAGTTGTAATGAACATGATTTAGAAATAAATGACCATAAATTAATCAATGAACTCAAAGAGCCATTAAATGCTTGTTATCAAGGAAGAAAATAGTGAAACAAGACAAAGTGAGTTATTGTTAATAATGAGTATGGAAAAAAAGATATGTGTGGGTGTGACAATGGATTATATGGTTGAAAGCCTTGAATTATATTAATAGATAAATAGTGAATAATTTAGATGTTTTTAGAGTGACTAAATCTTGTATCTAACAGGAGACAAGTTGAACATTTGTTTAGTCAAGAAATTGAGTTTGTAGGAAAAGACCAAGAACATATAAAAGAGATCAAAGCTAGTTTGCATCTGCAGATGAAAATAAATTTATGTGTATTATGTTTTTTGTATAATTTTATAGTATTAATAAAACCCTCTACATTATTAAACTATAGTGTTTTTCTAATTCATAATTGGTGACTGTAGAGGGTAAGATCCTTGGATATTTCTACTTTCTTGAAACACTTGGATTGGACTATGAATTCACCAATCCTCATTGATATGAGGGTGTGATTAATAAATCAAGGTTTTATTGAATCCATCATTTCATACCAAAATTATTAGAGTAACTTTGAATCCTTGTATGAATTCTAATAAATCATTCTAGTGCAAAAATTGATGTAAAAAATTGAATCAATTGCTAAAGAACAAATAAGATTCTTTTTTAGTGCAAAACTAACACAAAACTAGGGAAAAAATAACATAACTTGAGTTTAGTGTATACAACATAGATAATGTCATGAATTTACATTCCATATGTGGAACTGGTGAAATTTTGAGTAAGAAAGTGGTTATGTTCCTTTCACATGCCCCCAATATGATATCTGGGTGTATATAGATTCTAAAATTAAGCAATATCATGTGATTTTATGAGAAAAATATTTGTGAAAAAATATGGAGCACATGTCACACAATATTTCCCTAATCTAAAAATAAATCTAAGTATTATCCTAAAATAATTATATATACGTGTTGTAAACTATCTTGCAACCACTTTTAATTTTGAGAAATTATGGAAATCATTATTTTCTTACTGCTGGGACAAAAATGTAGTGTTTTGGAAATAACCAACCTACACCCTTACTTTAATGGAATGTTTTATAAAATTAATTTCTCTATCATTTATGGCTATAGCCTATGATATACTAAGTAAAACTAATATTTTCCTATCTATGTAATGTGCTATTGAAACTTAGTCTATAAAATAACCCACTATGTATGTCCCTTATTTTGAGGTGAGTTGTGAATCAAGTGAAATAAATTATCTCAAAATAGAAAAATATATTTGAATGATTTTATATTAAAAAATTGAAATATGGATTAGTAATGATAACATTTGAGACCATGACATCATCGTTAGTAATTAAACAATATAGTAACATAAGATGAATTTAGAACCGAATATACATAGTGTCATATCTAGATAGATGTTATCAATTAGTAATTAAATGAATGAATATCATAACTAAGTAATTGAAACTAATATATAATGAATCAATAAGGATGCATGATATCCATCATGTCATCAAAAAACCTAGAAGATGCATGATATTTATCATGGCAAAAAAATTGATAAATTTAAGAAAACAAGAGTCATGACCATGGTGCACACCCACAATTAGTATACACAAATTCACACAAGATACACAATGAAAGCCAAGGGAATACATATAAGGGACATGTTAAAATATCACTCACACACATAGAAGCATACAATAAAACATAAATGTGAAATTAAGTGAGAAGTAATTATATGCTTTTCATAATATATTGCATTTGTGGTATGAAAAAAAGGAATTGTAAAAGAGTGATAGAACCATAGTAAAATATTCCCTAGTGAATTTGATTTAATGTACAAAAATTGTTAAATAAATGATACTGGTTTGGATATGAAAATGGATATCCTATGTTCATTGGGACAAGTCTACTAAAATCAAACAAGTGCATAATGTGTTACTATCTAGAACATAGTGATTTTGTCCATTTAAGTTTTATGGGTCTAGGAGAATATCACCACCTAAAACTACATCTATAAGTGACAAACTATATGTATTAAAACTCACTCAAGTACACTTGTGAATAATTTTATTATATAAAAATAGATATATAAAAATATTGCATATACAAATCATAAATAACTAAAGTAAATGAATTACACATATCACACAAAGGTCCTAGTTTTTTTTTTTAATTATTTTTATTATTATTATTATTATTTTTTATATTTGTTTTTATATTTTTAAATATATAAAACTAAAAGGAACATAATAGCCAATTACTCCCAAAAGATGATTATAATTAATATATTTTGTATCAAACATGGGAAGGATGACTTTTCATGAATGTAAAGTGTTGTGCCAATGTGTAAGTTTTATATCATCATGATCATTACATTTTGTTACATCCTTAGTGTCAAAGCCATCAATGTAATCATCACAGGAGAGAAATAACTTCTTATATTGTGATTTAGATTTTGATATGCCATTTTTATAATAATTTTTATCTGTATATGAATAATTAACTACCACAAACTATGGTATTGACATTTTTTATTTCTCTTTTAGAATATGTATTATGTCATGCGTGCCTATTAATGTTTCATTAGTTACATTGGATTTAATATTACATAAAGATATGTGGTATTTTTTCTCTAAAGATATTCCTTCTTTTGAAATGGAAGTAACTTTTCCTTCATGTTCAAATGTAATACAACCTTTGTGTTTATTAATCATTCCTCATATTTATCTTAACCATGATCCTCCAAGAATAGCATTGTATGCACTTGTAATAGAAATAAATTTTAAAGTAAGATGACACTCTTTTGAATAAAATAGTATTATTATATCAAGTGATATTATACATGACATTGATGGTGTAGCTTGATCTAGGTGTTAGCAATTATAACCAAGAGATACCGTAAATGGTGTAGAATAAAAATTTATATATTGATAATACATAACCTTAACATTAGTAAATTTATTACCATATATATGAGTAGTGATATTGAAAAGTTATTGATATGAGGAAGAGATTGTAATTGATTCCTTTGAAATCATACGTGTAACAAAATATTTTGTAGGCATTGATTTATATTGAACCTACTTTGTTAGAACACCCTTTATTAAAGATCCTTTCTTGCTTAGTATAGACACTATTTATTAATTATATGTCACCTCAGTCTTGTAAATTGGTAAATACATATTATGGATGTACCTTCAACTTATATACCTTTTCCATTATCAAAAGTATCACATACACTATCCTTTTATGCTTAATTGTTTATCTCCTAATATGATAAATGATAAATTCTCACATAACCTGTTTATCCTCCATATCTATAAATTCTAGACCTATATCTATTTTATAACTATCTAGACACTTGTGTCCTATTTAGATGTATACATCAATAAAAGTTTCATATACTAACATAAGTTTCCAATTCCCTAAAATCATCCAAATTGAAAATGAAATGTATCATAAAGTTTAACCTAAGTGATTAAATGTGAGACATTATCCAAAGGTATTAGTATAAATACAAGATCAACCCTCATTCATTCCTCACATAGAAAAGACATAGCAGAGACTAAGGAACCAAATAAAATAAATTTATCAATAACTCAAGTGAGAAACACTTCCTTATTTTCTCTTATTTCCATATTTGTCATAGGTATAACATGTTTACAAGTTTTTAGTATTGAAGGAGTAGCACAAGAGCTATATTTTCTAAGTTATAAGCTAGTTCAGTATTGTGGTTTCTTATCACACATTATATGATTCACAAATAATCCAATAGGTAGGTGAGAACTACATAAATTTGAGGTATTATTTAGATTATTGGATATGTAGGCAATTATCATTATCAAAGGAGTCTTTGGGGTAACATGACACCATGTGCCCACTAACACATTTATCCCAAAACCACTATGAAGATGAATAACTAGGATTTTATCATTTAACACAAAGATATAGTCCATGAACTAGATCTAAATAGACTAGAGAAAAGGAAACATAAAATCCAAAATCATCTAGGTGTGTTGTTTCTTGCACAACATGCCCTATTTCTACCTAAAAATAAGGACCCTATTTTTCTTAGTTGAGATGGATGTTTTTACATCAAGTATAAGAGACCTTTCATATTTTAGGGTTTGCTTGGGGGTTAATTTTTTCATCCATGTGAATAGTTGAATCTGGTAAATATATATGCTTACTATATGAGTCATATCTAAATATTGGATTAAGGGTTGTTTAATTTCAAATGTAGGCTTTAGAATCAATTTCCTTATGTGAGGTCTTGTTTTATTTTGTCATTTGAATAACCCATATACCTTTAGAATTTTGGGGAAGAATCAATTTATAGTTATACCAAGCTAAAATCAATTAGCCCTCATCCATTGAGCTTGAGTTTCTTAACCCTGATTTAATCAAGTCAAGCTAACTCAAAATATGCCAAGTCCAATCGAATAAAGTCAATTGATCATGTCTACAAAATTTAGGCTCGATGCCTTAGCCATTATTATTCATTTAAAATTGATCCTTTAGTCTTTTGATCCCCCTAAACCTTTCTATGTGTTGCTATCAAATCATTTCTAAGTCATGGGTTAGTCCAAAAGGTTTATAAGTACAAATAGTTTCTATCTTTTTAATGATCCCAAGCCCCAAAAATGTGCCATGTGGCATGATATTGTAATTAACCTAGTAAGGAATTGAACAAAGTTTAATGATCTAATAGTCAGGTGGCTATAAGGGCCTAAGAAGATGCCACATGGCTATTTTTTGGAAGTTTGGGACCATAGAGACTCAAATGACCCTAAACAAGATAATAGTCCCATAACCCTAAGAGTTTGAGAAACTATCACTTGATAAATTCCTAGGATCCTAGGACCACAAAGACAAAATTGATTACAATAGTTAGATCAAAGGCTTGGTTCACCATTGTGATTCCACATGGAATTATTTCATACCCCCAACCATTAACCTATCTCAATGAGGGACTATTGCATGTCACCATGATGATGTAAAGCTTCATTTGATATAAGCTTGATGTTTATATTCCTATCACCAGGCCATAAACCCTAATCCTATAGGAAAATAATAATGTGTCATGTG
The DNA here is from genome assembly GCA_037957365.1 of Torreya grandis. Taxonomy (NCBI): domain Eukaryota; kingdom Viridiplantae; phylum Streptophyta; class Pinopsida; order Cupressales; family Taxaceae; genus Torreya; species Torreya grandis. Next base: position 9,392 of record JARHVA010006655.1, read on the forward strand.
GTACTTAATAGGCTCAAATTTGATGGTCATCTTAAATGTCAAAACTATTCAATGCCTGATGAGGACATTGGTTGAGAAAATGTTAAATTTACATTGGTTTATTGGAATTTATGATGAAAATATTTTACTTTAGAATGATCAGTCTAAAATAATTGTACGTCTATATATTATTTATATGTATGGAAAGTCTTGTGTTTAAATCAAAGGATGATTAATGTGATTGTTTATGTTCAAATAAAAAATATCTCATTTGTTTCTTTCATTTGATCAAAGTTTTTTATGGATTATTCATTTGTGATTCAATAAATTTAATACTTTTTACTTATTAAATTTCATGAAAATGGATTTCAGTCTGCTTCAAATTTGTAAAAATGGGCTTCATTCTATGTTAAGTTTTCATGTTTTCATTCCTTCATTTAGATTTCATACTTAGTTATGTTAAGATTTTGCATTAGCCATTTATTTTAAAATACTTAGCCATTTTAAATCAAAAAATTTAAATACATTCCTCACTTTTATGGCTATATGTTCCCTCTTCATTTCTTTGAGCCACACAGTGATATTTCACAGCTCTTAATAGCCCTGAACCATTCAAAAAATGATTTTTAACACTTAGCCAAATTTAAAAAAAGTTATTAGATCCACGTGGCATATTTATAACATTTAATAGTACTTAAGTAGTTAAAATTCACTCAAAAGGGCCTTTATATCTCTAGGTTATTAGGATGTTTTTATATAGCATGATCCCAATGACCCACTACCATAGGTAGCTTCATACATAATAAGATCCTCTAGGCAAGTGAGTGAGTGAGATGTCACCAATTGTCATGATCTTGATGACTCACTATCTCAAGATGGTCCATATAGTTCATATGCCCTCCAAGCCTTTGATTTAGTGGGATGTCACCACATGGAAACATCCTACTTCTCCACATTTTTGGGGTGGTTTATGCAGTCTAAAATACCATTTAAGCCCTATGTGAGTGATATTGCACTATGTGCCATGATATGACCGAGTGGATAAAATACATGTGGCATGACCCTATTGATATATGACATGATAGATATGATGTCAAAAAGACATTATCTTAAATTTAAATATTATCCCACCCATCAAAACTATCAATGGAAAAGGTGTAAGTCAAGGTATTATGAGATAATTTAAGATATATATATATATATATATATATATATATATATATATATATATATATATATATATATATATATATATATATATAAGAAAAATCAAAACTAATGAGAAAATAAGTGGTATATTTTGGTGAGTGGTAGAATATAAAGGAAATCAGTGGGTGATTAATGAGTGCTCTATGTGGCATTCAATACATGATCAAAGAATGTACAAAACTAATAGAGTGAGGAGGATTGGTTATGGAGATCAATTAAGATTGTGTGTGCTAGATTCTATGATGATTATATGACATGATCAACTGAGTTAGTAAGACTAGTTGTCTTTTTATAGGTAGTGAATGTCCCACTCAGTCTAGGCATGACCTTGGTGTGCATCATCTTGGTTTAGTTGGCAATCAAGGAGTGGCCTCTTATTTTAATATATTTGGATTTTAAATCTTGTGAATAGGGTCCCTAGTGCATATATTAGATTTATGAACCCTTTCTCATGTCTAGCATTTTTAGGAGTAGAGAATGTTAAGCCTACCCAACTCTTTGTGAATTTTAATAGAGACATAGATCCATACATACTTTCATGCATTTTATTACTTTTTAGTATAATATATACCTACTCTTATTTTAGTTTTGATATTTTATAATTTATTTATTACACTTGAATGATTGTACTCACCTAAAAATATTAATAAAAATTCATATCTTGATATTTGAAAGGTTGTTAAGAGTTTAAGTCCATTTTCAACAAATGTATATGGTGGTCATGGACTTGTCCTATTATCTAATTAGTTTATAAAACTCTCAAACCATCCTTGGGTTAAATTTATGCTATGTTTGGCTCAACCAAGGATTGGTTTCAATGATTTTTATTAATCAGACATTGCATAAACATATTTTATATAAGAAAAAATTTCATCTCTTTATCCCTTCTCTTTTGTGTTTTCTGTATGATGATGAGTTAATCTAGGTTAAAATGAATCTAAATAAGAACACTAATCTTTTTTTATTAATTATATTATTCTTTTTTAAGAAATTTTGAATATATGCATGTGATAAATCTATTTGTAAATTAATTATTTACTTTTGTTCTCATCTTAAAAATATGTGATTTCCATTTGGGGCTAGGCCCTACAATCAATGGCTAAGAAAATTATTGCCTCTTCTTTAATGTCTAAGTTAGAGATATCATAGATATTTAATTTATTAAAAAGGCCCCTTGAAATGGAATTGTTACACATCAACCTATTGAGTTAACATTGACATACCAAAACTTGATACATTTAGACCTTGAGGAAGCATTTTCTTCATGGGATCTTCTTCCTTTCAGGAAAGGCATAGTCTTAATAAAACCCTAGATAAAAAAATTTTGTGTCAAAAACACACCCTACATGTTCTAAAACTAGAATTCCCCCTCATGAAGACAAACTAAATCATAATAAAATTTTGGACTCAAACATTTTAGAAACATTCAATTCCACTAGGCTAAACTATTTCATAAACTAGAAAATACGAGGGTAAACACTTGATCAAAGCTTGTCAGGGACAACTTTTAGCTCTTAGAACTTAATAATAAAAAAAGTGATAGATCACTTTGGGAAAGTCAAAAATATAAACTAATGTGTATCAACACTTTGAGGAAATAAAAGTAGTTAAACTACCTTAAACTTGCCAATCAAAAGGTTATTTAAACAAATCCATTGATTAGTTCCAAAAAATAGCTACCCTTTATTATCAACTTAGTATAATTTTCTTATTTGAGGGAGTATATCCAAAGGTGGATAAAGATTATATTTTTAACTTACTATTTATATACTTTTCTAAGGAAAAAAATAAAATCGCTTACCCACTTTAGTTGACTGGAAATACAATTATCTTGGAGTGGATAGGTAGGTTACTTTTGGCCTTCTTGATTTACAATTTTGTGCTCTAGATTAAAAAAAAATTACAATGGATTCTCCTTCTCATCCTCCAAATGGTCCAAGTACTTGATAAGTCATCCTCTTACCAAGATAAATCCTAAGTAGTCAAGGCTAATCACATAATTATGTTTAGCTACTCTATCTTGATTAGGATGTTCTTATTTAAACACATGTTATTGAATTGGAATCACATATACTTCCACATTTTATTCATGATACCCATGGATTTCTTCTTGAAGGTATTATGGTTTAATTTAAAGGCTTTATTAGAAGTTTTATAGTTCATCCTAGAATTATTCTTATTCTAACTCTTCTTTTTTCTTTTCAAGACTAATTTTTTGCCTCTAATTTGATTAAAAAGTAAGTCTTATTAAAGAGGATAGATTGGGATATCTTGTAAATTAATTTTAATTGGATTTTTATTGGGAAGGGCTTCTCACATATCCTAAAATATGATGCCTTAGACTAAATCAAGAAAATTTTACAACTCTTCTTGGCTATGACAAATGGTTCTCTTGGCCTCAACATTTATTCCCTCTCTATCCTAATCAAACCCATTCCAATCAGACTAGTCTTGTTCTTCTTCCATGTTGAATGTAAGATCATTCATCTAAGAAGGAACTTTATTATCTTGAACCTAAAAATTGTCTTAACTAGAAATAATTGACTCCTCATCATTAATATTCTCTCTTTTCTCTCCATCCTTGTCCATTTGCTCACTATTCTATTTCTCTAGTTTATTGATAGAAAGAGGGTTTCCCATGATTATTTAATCATCATACTTGGTTTAAACACACTCTTATTCCCTTGGATTATCTTCAATTTCTCTCTATACAATGGGTCCTCCTTTGAAAAAAGAGATCGTGGGAGGGCAAGAAGGTTCAAGTGGTGAAATAGGAGTATAGGGCATTATGGTCTGCTCTTGAATTGGCTTTGGGGTTGAAAAGGCACTCTTAAAGCTTGGAAAATTCATTGGTTTGGATTATAAAATATTATCCCTCTATTTATTTTAGATTGTCATATGAGGAGTGGGTGATGAAATTAGAAACTTCCATGGTTGAGGAGTTTGAGGGACTTAAGGAAGGATGGATGGAGTTTGCACAAACATAAACTCTTTAAATGAATGGGAGCCTCTAAAACTTGGAATTATATTTGTCTTATCTTCTACAACCACTTTATTTTCCTGATCAAGAGTGGATTTACCTAGATTTAACATCTTGAAATTATGATTTCTAGTCTAAGATGGCTACCATGGTTGAGGAGCTTGAGGCTCATGAGGAGGTGGATTTTCATAGATTGGTTCATTTCAATAATATGCAACTAAAATTTTGGCCTTAATATTTTATTCCTATAATTTAGCATCCATTAATTTCCTTTCATATGCACTTGTTTATTGGTCATGGGGTTGCCTACAAGGAAAACACTACTTGGATCTTCAATTCATGTCAACAATCTAACATAAGTTAAGATCATGAGGAAGATAACTTGGAGGAGGAGGTATGGCATTTGACTAATTTAGATCAATAATTGTTTGATAAATAGGATACAAATCTTGATAGGAATAATTATAATGAAGGGGAGGATAACACTCATGATAGGGATGTGGAAATTAGTTGTAATCTCCCCTAAACCCAGCCATATAAGAGGTATCTCATGGATTTATAACACTAGAGATTGTTTAAAACAACAAGTTTATTGAAATTACTTAACCTTTTACCTAAAAATGATGTACAGGCTATTAAAACCAGCCAAATTAGACTTAGAGTTGCCATTGATTCTTGTATAAATGCCTCAAAAGGATGATATATTAAAGGACCACAACAAAAATCCTTAAATTTATTAAGTACCTTGAGTACTAGTCTACTAGAGACTATAAATGATCAGAGTCACCATGTTCTTATTTAATGTCTTCAACACAAAATGTTACTATGAGTAGCACCAAAAACTTAGCTAAAAACTCTAACTCAATGGAATTAAGAAAAACCCCACCAGGTGTGATATAAACTATTATCAACTTGATTTTTCACCCTCTAAGGAGGTGTTTTAAGCCTCCTCACCTGATCAACACAATGGGAACACCCCAAGGCTGTAGGTCACCTATAACATGGGTGAACCTTTGAAGAGGGTCAAATTCTCATTATGGATCACCCAATACTACAATAAACTACTAAGCGTGCAAGTAAAAGGGAGAAGGAATGTTTAGAAACAAAAAAAATTGAAATTAAAAGGGGAGATACACTAGAATATTATGACACCATCTACTTGCTTAAGCACACATAATGAACATAAGAGAATTAACAACATACATGACTCAATCATGAACTTCCTAACATCAATGTTTCATAGAGAGGTATAAGGACCTATAGTAGCATTAGAAGGAAAAGCATTCATCACCACAACTAACAATGCATAAACCATGAGATACATAGACTATGACCTATAATAGAGAGTTAACTTGCATAGAGATGAAATAAAATTAGACACAATAAAAGGGAAAGAATACTTCACCGTAAATAAAGCATCAACAATTCATAAAGTACACATAGAATTCAATCCATTGAGAAGGTAAAAATATTCTTATTATTAATTCAAATGCATAAAAACATGGTAGAGGGATCAAGAATGGGCCAATTTCTTTAGAATTTATGTTATAAAAATAGGTCCTTTTGTAATGACAATCTTTCTTGTTTAAATATGAAAAATATTCATATCTCAAGTCTAATTCAATCTCACCCACTATTAAGGCAATTGAAAATTTGAATGATGATTAAGGAAGTGGGTTTAAAGAAGTGGGGATCCCCTCAAGATTTCCAAATCCAAGCCTAGGTGACTACCAAAGTCATAGCTACATAACTAACTACCATGTCCCCTCAATCCTATATCTTACTTATTCATGTTTATTCTCCATTAACCTCTATGATGAATAGGGATAAATTCCATTGCCCTCTCATCATTTTTCCAGTTGGATTTGAGTTGGTCACATTGATTTTCACATCAATCCACTCTCTTATTAATTATATGAATCTAATGTCATTACATAGTTGATTCATGAGATTCACATCTGAACAAGCAAAATGGGTCATCAAATTTACCTCAATTAGTGCCAATGTGGATGCCAAAAAACTCTTCAGTGGTGGAATCCATCCACATATCTTGATTAGGATTATTTTGGGCTTTTCTACTTCTAATGGTATACTCTTCCATGGTCCCCACATACTTGGCATTTTGTAGACTCTTGATCTGACTCATCTCTCACCAAATATCTTTATATTAATCTATAAATCCTTAGACTCTATCAAGTTCACATGGAAACTTATAGTTTATCTATCACTTCTTTGAGATATCTCAACCATTGTATGATCGCGGCTTTAAGCCTCTATATGGCTCATTATCTCTTTAATTTATTTCCCAGGGCTCTAAAAAATCTACTGAGCCTGCCTAGTCTATCATAGGGATGTGGAGCAGTAGGATAGAGGCATACATTTTCATGTTGCTCACCTACTAGTCTAGGGCTTTGACATCTCTCTAGGTTGTACAAAAATATTTCGGATAATAAGGTAGTGGATTTTTTCCATGTGGAATCATCCCACTAACCCACTAGCCTAAATTTTTTTAAAATGTACATATGGTTTTGGGACTCTAGGTCATTGGGATTGTAACACATGCAAGGATCTTGCTTCCTTGATTATCTACACACCCAAAGGATTTATGGCAACATTACCTCTCTAGGTAACTTCATGAAAATTGACTAAGTATTTAAAATACTTTTGAACAATCCTAGGACTATTGGGAAAGTGATACATGGTACTGAGCAAATTTTATAAAATTAGCTAAGTGTTGAAATACTTTTGAAAGAGGCATAGACCATTAGGAGTTACCAATGATCATTGTGTGGTGTTGTTCAATTGGTCCAAATTCATATTGTGACTGAAAACCTAGGAAACCATTAAGACATTATCGAGGGCCAATCAAATATAATGTAATCACATTTTCAATCCATCATTAGGAAAAATCCTTGAAATGGTTGTCTTTTTAGTGTTAAACCCTTGTAGGCTCTAGGAGTGCTCTATGTTCACTAGGAAAGATGAAAGGGAGGCTAAAAAAACTATAATGCACATGAGAACCTCTTAAAAACTTCTAAGTGTTGAAAATTGTCTAGGCCTAACCTCATACTCATTTGATTTGCCTCAAATTTATTAAACTTTAAGAACTTATGGGACTGTTGAACCCTGAATTGAAAATGGATGTTACTCCTTCATGGTGACCAAAAATGGTCAATAACTCATAGTTGGAGGAATTAAAATATATTAATATAATATAAATTCTTTAAATTATTCCCTTATCATAATGTAGGTGTAATATGATGATGTTTATTATAAATGTATTCCTCATTCATTAAGGTAAACTTCCTATGTCTAGTACCTAAGATTACTTAATAGGTTTGTAACCACTTGGGGTGGTCTAGAAATATTATTTTTAAACTATTTTAGGATTCCCATCAAACTTTTTTTTTCTATATGATCATTTCATAAATACTAAGAGATAAGAACCTTCCCCATATCTCCTTAATAGTTCAAGTTCCCATGCAGAGGTTACACATGCCAATGAACACCTAAAAATCCTTCTCAAGTTTTCATACCTTCATTTTGTGCACTTGAGATACCTCAAAAACACTTTTCATGCCATTTCCTTCAAACCATGACCTCATACTTCATCATTACTCTTAAAACAACTTAAATTACCTATATCTATGCTTTCCCTCACACATTCACCTTGAAATCTGATCTCGATGCCTCATTAGGATAGGTAGGGATAAAGAATGGTCTAGGTGTAGATTTGGTCTAAATATCATACCCCTATAGGCATACCTTGAGACTCTCATGGATGCTTATACACCATACTCATATGCTCAAACAATTTCATACAATCTTTCACATGATTGAGTTTACTTACTTCATCATGCCACCAACTCATACCTTCACCATGCCATGAATGGGCTTAAACTTATAATGCACTTGACACCTTAACCTATATTATTTACATGTCATGACCTAAAAAAACATCAAAAAATCAAACATAAGACATCAACACACAATCATATCACTGTACCATTCTCTTTTTGATGACAACAAACTTCCATAGCCTCATACAAACCTTAAATCACATGACCAAGCTTCATATGACTTTACATGTCTCTTCCATGCACCTAAACACCTTTTAAATCATCCTTGACATCAACCTTGAATTTAATGGAACCATAATACATTAGTTTCCTTCAAATTCTCTCTTTCCTTCAACTTCTCTCTTACCTTAAAATTATCTATTTCCTTCAAATGCATCTTGTCACATGGCTCACCCTAAAACTTTTCATGTCATGAAATTAATTACTTGTACAAACCTCTTCATACACTATGCTTCCTATGAAAACATTAGTTGTCTTCAAATAATCTTCTCTCTCATGTACCTTGACATATCACATACTACCATTTGTCCTTAGTTACCTTTGACATCAATGTTTCTTGATATCACACATAATCAAACTTAGCATGATATACCTTTGACATCAATGCCCATTATGCATTTACATGATGCACCTTTTTGACATCAATGTCAAAAATATGCCAACAAACTCCCTCTTTGTCATTGATGGAAAACACATTGATGGCAACACACTATAATATAAAATCACTTCAAAATGGCACTTTTTGTGTCTTCGCATTCTCCCCCTTTTGACATTAATGATGAAGAGACACCTAAAAATTTATCCCTCATGATGTATATTATTGGTGTTAGGAATTAAGTGAATATAAATCAGATTTAATCCACCATAAAATCACATAACCAGATTTTAAATGTTTGAAAAGCATAAGTGGAGAGAACAAAACAAGTAATAACACATAACATAGATATAACATGGTTCACCCAATGTGGGATACATCCACAAATAAAATCCTCAAATAAAATAGTAATATGAAACAAGATTACAATGAACACTCATTGAGATAGAAAAAAACTCTAGTAGAAATGTTACACAAAAAGCTGCACTTTCACCTACACCTGCATAATATTGTATCTCACAAGATTCTATACCACACCCTATAAATGAACACCTACACTTTGTAAAATAGTTTCACTTTTACTGTCTCTCAAAAGCCACACCTATAAATAAAAATCTTCAACAACCTATAAAAGGTCACTCCACACCTTGTATAAATAAAAAATGATGTAGAAATCCATCCTCCAAGGAAAGACTCACCATCCTCATCAAGATAATCCTTATCCACCTAGAAAAAATTACATATTCCACCTCACCAATCATATCTAAAAATCCCATGAGTAGAAACATTCAATTCCTCTACAAATGGCACAACTTCTAATAAGGAAGTTTAACCCACTCCTATAATGCATTAAGGAAATTATTAAATAGAAAATTTAATAATTTTATCCTCCTAATAAATCATATAAATTATTAAATAGATAATTTAATAATTTAATCCTATGGAAATCATTTAATAAACATTTAATTCCATAGAAAATAAGGAAATCAATCCCACTTCTAAGAAGCATAGAAGTCAAAATGAAAATTATTAAATATGCATTTAATAATATTCACCCATATGAGGAGTAAATTAAAAATGTGCTTTCCACATCCTTGGATATATCTAATCCCAAAAATGTACCATCATGGTCATGTGATATCCCATAAAATCTCCACACTCAACACTTGGATCACACCTCTTGTAATAATCTTGGTGTTCAACATTTCTTGAGTCTATAAAGCATTCTAAACTTTCTCCCTTTATAATCTCTCTATCTCTTTTGGTAATAGAATCATAGAGTCTATGAAGAATTATATAAAAATTCTATACCTAATTCCATGCTTACCTTATTAAAATGAATTTAGATACACATGAACACTCACCTTGTCCTTGATATGACTAATATAGATCAAACTCTTGATCGCTCACTAGGTCATTATATTTATTCTTATCTGACATATATCTTAAAATTTAATTAAACACATAAGATAATTAACTTTCATTTATGAACCTTTGTTCCATAGAGATGGATAATATCCATCTTCATTTCCCTATTCCAGCTTAACAAACATCCATCATGTTCTCAGACTTGGCCACATTCTTTCTCTTTAAGATAATGAATAATTTTATTATCTCCCCATTTATACTCACATATTGTGCTCATCATATGAGTCATCAGGACTCACAAACCATTCTAAACATCCTTTAATAATCTCTCATATAACAATTAGCTACACAAGCTTTCATCACACTTTCAACTTTATCAACAACATCCAACTTGTCTGTATGGCCATATTGGTCTTGTATACCAATGTATATTCCATATGTCTTGAAAGACAATATTTTTATTATAATTGCATTCCATATCATGACCTATCATGAACTAATCTCCATAATCAATCCTCAAACTAACCAAAAATCCTTTGACCTTGTCATATACATACAAGATACAAAGAAAACAACTCATACCTTATAACATAGATAACTTGGAATCCTCTCAAGATGAATACTTATTTAAATAAAACCTCATGTTTTTATTGATAAAAGAGTGTCTCCATGAATCCTAATGGAGTCACCCCTTTTCATAGGGATCTCAAAACTCCATGAACTTAGTAGATTCCTATATCTCCAAACCACTCTATTCAGCTATCTTACAATCATGAGAATAATAGTCTCTCTTTATAATCCACTTAGGCTTGATTAAAACATTTGACTCATCCACCTTGTCATCCTTATTCTTCTCTTTGATTACCTTTCTTATACATATAGATAACAAGTGTTCTTAACATTCCTTTAATTCTTATACTTGATCTATCTTAGCAAATGATCCATCTTGACTCTTGGGATCAATACGATCAGTCTTGACTTTTTTTTTCATTTCATACCAATTTTTGTCCCTTCTCATGTATTATAGGAGCTTCATATACCTTTTTAAGTCTTAAGGGACTTATAACTCCATTAGGATATAATCTTGTAATGTGTCCCATATTATGACAACTATATCAAACAACATTTCTATACATATCTCTTGATTGATCACTTGTTCTCCCATGTTCCCATGATAACTCATTCTTTGAGACCATTCTATAAATATTTGTTATATGGCCAAATTTATGACAAGAAAAAAAATAACCATTAAAAAAATCAGAATACCTCATTACATTAGGCTACCTAATTGGTCTTTTCATGTTGACATTCATGTTGGTACTCTTGACTTGCTGATGAACACTTTGAGTCTCATATTCGAGAGTTTCTACATAGGTATTTGAGATCTAACCCTCTTTGTTCTCTTTTTGGTATTCCTTGAAACCAAGACATATTTTTTCATGTAGAGCTATTTTAATACTCAAAATATCACCAAAAACTTTAGTACTCTTTTAAAATCTTTGATGTGTCTTCAACTTGACTATTACCTGATCTAGTTCTGCATTCAAGGACTCCATTTCTATTTCATACTTGATGCATTCTTCTCCCTTGGTATTAAGACTTCTAGTGATAATTTCAATCTAGGTTTCCAACTATTTGACATTATCCTCATGTTCATTGCTATTTTTTCTTAGTCTCTCTTCATAGATATTTATTTGGTCATCATAACTCTTAACCAATGATCTCTATTTCTTATTCTTACTTATTTGAATCTTCAACTCCTCTAGAAAGCTTACCAATTCTACCTCAAGGTTCACTTCAGCCTCTTCTTCATCTGATTCTTCATCATCCATAATAATTTTCCCTTTTAATAAAACCTCATTGTCTATTTTTATATCCATGAATAAGGTTTCTTCTTTATCATGTTCATTATTATCATCATCACTATCAAATGTACTTGTGTCACATCATATGAGCTATTATCTTGTTTGGTATAGAAAATTATTTTGTTCTTAAATGAACTTTACTTGACTTCATATTTATTTAACCCTTTCTTATTTTTTTAGTGTTGTCATTTTGGCTTATCAAGGCCAAATAACAACCCCTATATCTTGAAACTTTTCATGGCACTGTTATAATCCTCTACATGGTGGTCGACTATAGGTATGTTGACTAAAAGTGAAGCTTTTAAGACTTTAAATGATCAATTTGGAGTCAAGAAACCACTAAATCATCCAAAATACCTATAATTACCTTTATATTCATGTCATTACTCCAAGTCAAAAGTTTCATACTTTGAAATCATCTCATCATGCAAGTCTACACATAATTTTGATCTCCAAAGTCTCTCACATGTAAAATATGGCCCCATAACGATCACAGAAGACTTAATTATTGTACTAACATGTATTTTGACTTGTGATTTTCATAATATTTCCCTAAATTGGTGGTTCAAGGCTTTAATTTTTTAGAATATGCAAAAAAGGCTATTTTCATGAGTTTCATGCAAGAAGTATAGATTTGTATGGAATTTTTTGTATAGAAGAGATCATGAGCCTGAATTTAAATTTATTATAGGTGTTCCAAAAGAAATTCATGGCAATAAAATCTCAAACAATCCCAAATCTAGTTCCCTTTATTCACCTAAATTTTTTACATATCAAGAAAATTCTTTAGGTTTGTAGATATATGATCATGAGAGAGAAAATCAAGATCTACAACTTTAAGCAAAGGAAGGGGTCTGCAAGAAATTACAACTTTGGAAATTGGTTCTCAATTTATATCTCTCTTTCATGAAACATCATTAACAAGTTAAGGCACTCACTATGCCTTCTTCATTCAAATAAGCAATCAGTTTTCTGAGATTTATCCTCATATGGGCATCATGATATAAAAATTAAAGTTTTTGGAGATTGTCAAGAGTATGAACTACCTTTACATGACATTATTTAGCTTATTTCCATAAATGTGAGGGTACATGGATCTTGATAAGACATATAATGCAAATCTACAATCTATAGGCAATTTGGAGAGATTATAGGGTTTAGAGGTTGATACATGGATTTCAATGATCTTTATGATATTGTTTTTAGGTCTTATTCATGTCCATTTGGATCCTTTATGTTTATCACACTTTATAATTACCCTCTTTAGACACTTTAAATGGATTATGACACTCTCAAGGAAAAATGACCCAATCAAGTCTTAAATGCTTAGAAGCTCTAATCAAGCATGTGTATGTCATGATTAGAAAAGAATGGTAATGAATATGTAAGGATAATAAGATGCTTCATTTGACCTCTCTACATCATCTAAGGAGTCAAAATTAACACTATATGGTGAATTATAGTCAACACCTTCTTAAAATATTTGGTAAGCCAATAATGATGAGTTTCTTAAGAGAAATGTCCACCTATAGTAGTCAAGGCTTCACCTCAAGATGAAAAAGATCTTTAATGAACCATGATATTCATCTCAATGTAGGTTTAATGACACTAGGGTAGAGGATAGTTTAAAAAATCAAGAAAACAAAGGAAACCTAGTGTAATCCAATCATGAGAATCATGAGAGAGAGAGAGAGGAATAACTTGAAAGTTTTCCTTATTAGTAGTTTTGAATGTAACTTTGTAAAAGTTAAGGTAACTTGGGTTTCCTTGTTCCTTCTCCATTTCAAACAATATTATGATAATATTCATTCTCCACCAAAGTAACATGGATCAAGGAAGAGTATCAGAGTTATTGGCTAATTGTACATCATAGGATAAACCTTGTCAAAGATGTCTCAGTATGTACACATAGCCAACCTCCATCTAAAACCAAGGTTAATAAACATCTATAATCTTGTTAAGGTCAATTTCAAGAAAGTTTTATGGATTGAGGACTATGAAGTAAATTTTTCATTCTTTATAATATAAGAACATCATATTCATATTTTTTGACAAGTTTTCCTTAGGTCTTTTAGTATCCAAGATTGTCATAGTCCATACAAGACACATGAATCTCCACCTATAGTCATGTTAATAGAGGTGAGATCATAGATGCAAACTATGGTCAAACCAAGACTCTAAAGAGAGAGTAAAAATCAATAAATATTTAAAGATAAATAAATAGAATTTGAGTGACCTTGGAGGTCTGTTACTATTAATATTCAAGATCTAAATCTATGCTTAGTCTGTACAATGATCGATTCTCATACACAGTCAGGTCTATGATGGAGAAAGTTATATGTTTAGAATGTAAAGTGATGAGTATGAAGAAAAAAATATTGAAAGGTGATGGATATGAGACTTAGATTATATTCAAACCCTATGAATGTATCGAACTCATATTTGGACATATCCTCATAATAATCAACACCTACAGTAGGGTTTGAAGTTTCTTAAAATATGTTAATACTATATAAAATCAAGACTATGAAGAAAGTGTTATTATGCATTTAATTCAATGAGGTTGTTGCCTAGATTTGAAGAGTCATTTGGAATGGTTTGGAGAGTTATATAAATCCATGTGCTTGAATTATAAAATATCATATTCATTCACATCATGAACCATCATCTTCAACCTTCTCAAGTCATGTTTATCTCCAAATTGTAAAGAGGATCGGAGCAAGATAGGTTGTCTTGATTGAGAGAGTAGATAGACCTTGTTGAAAATAAAAGATTAAACTAAAAAATATATATAATATAAGAATTTTGTCAAGAGGAGTCTATTTATATAACTCTATCATATAGATATGAATAGTCTAAATATAATTGGGCCTTAAGTCTAAAGGAGAAAGACACAAGGGTATTGAAGATTATTTGAAACCAATTGTAAACATGGCCAAGTTCAAGGATATTTGGATTTGATGATGAAATTTAGAGGTCCAAATCCCAAACACAAAATCTTAACCATATTCATTACCTCCATTGAGAGATAATCAACTCAATCAAGAACACAGGTCAAGGCAGAGTTTGAGTTGAGAATAGAAGATGGTGGAACCATATTTGAACTAAAGGTATTGTATGGAGAAGAGTAGAGTTATTTAAAGTGTTTATATCTTGATTAAGTTTTCAAAAGTTTTAAATTTTTTAAAGGATGATGTTATAGTGGATAAAGACCCAAAACCTCAAACATACATAGCCAACATGCATCACACAATACATACATGCAATCAACACCCAAAAAACTAGTCTTTGAGAAATTTGTGACATTGGAGCATGTAAAATTATATATATATATATATATATATATATATATATATATATATATATATATATAGTCATAGTAAGTAGATAAAACTATCCATGCCATTTGAAAGGTCATAAGGTTACTAGAAGCCCTCATTGTTTTGTCATAGATAGACCCTAGTCAACAAGAAGTCATTAGAGAATGGAGAAATTTTGAGGTTTTGAGCAGCTTGAATAGCTTTTTAAGGATAAAAATAAGTGGAAATAATATAATATTATTATTTTTAACCCCAAACTCACCTAAAATTCACTCAGACCTCCAACACTCATATTTGGCTAATTAGGCCAAGAAATCAATTTTAGGTGTAGAAGGCCTATATACCTTCATGAAGACACTTTAATGAGATGTAAAGAGTTAATTATTGTCTAATGAAGATGTTTTAAATTATATAAAGACAATAGAAAGGTTAGTTTTAGTCTAAATATCAAATTTGAACTACATAGTCCACACACTCAATTTGAGCTACCTATTCAAGATCTCATATCTTTCACCACAAGGAGGCTTTGGAAAAATTATATTAGTATTATTTTAGGACCAATATATAATTCAAATCCATGAAGTATTTATTTTTATTGAGGATCTTAGGTTTATGAACCATCACCAATACTATAAGCAGGTCCAGAATGCATGCAAAACCTTACAATCAAACTTATCTACGTACGTATATGTACAAAAAAAATTAATCGAAACCCAAGATACTCAAGAAATTTGAATGGGTATATGGAATAAATATCCATGTAATTAAGTTTTGTCTTTGAGGTCTAGACTTTATGAATCATCATTAAGAATGTTCACCTCCAAAACCCTCCCTAAACCCTCATATAGACCAATTTTGAGAAAATTGAAGTTTATTGCATCAAAAAACCCATGAATCATCCTATAAAATATTGAAACATGAATAACAATTAGATAGGGTCTTTTTTTATGGTACTGTGATGTACATAATTATATGGACCCATCATAAAATAGTGTTTTTTGAGGAAAATGTGTAGAAACATAGGTACAAGGTAGTTTAAGATGATTTTATTAATTGGATAATGAAGTTTGGAACTTATTATATTATCTAATTCATAAAATTATCAAAAAAATGCTTGAAAATGCCTTTGTGAGTCTCTTAAAATTAGCTAGTCTACAGGAAGTGAAGGACAAGGTGACCTAATCACCCAATTTGATAGATTTGTAGGCATTTATTGCCTAAGAGGACCTATTTCATGGTGTGAGAAATTTTTTTAGGTATAAAAATAAATTTTACACAATTTTATAAGGTTTCATGTTTTTTATAGCCATGAAATACATGTAGTTAGACTATTAGGCCTTTTTAGCCTAGTAGACCTACTTGGTCAATCAAGTAAAGTGGAAAATGGCATTGAAAGTTATTGATGAGAGTTGATGAAGAGTATCCATGCCAAATAAATGATATTAATATTCAATCACATTCATAATATATTATTAAGTGGTTGATAATGAGTTAATTGGTCTTCAAATGGTAATTTCATGCACAACTAGTCCTTGAGTTATCAATCAACATAACTTATCCTTATCATGAGTTGATTAAAACTTAAGGTATAATATATGAATGAATGAAATTAAATTGGATTTATTTGAAAAATAACATCATAACATGTTAGAAGAGGAGTTTAAAAAAGTCAACTATTGGCACCTTCTTATTTTTAATGCCAAACAACTAATGCAAAGGTCATGCAACACCATGGACAAGGAGATATTCTTAGAGGACCATATAAAATGAGTGATAGTTAAATTTTTACTTGAGTTGATGATTGGATAACCTCTTATTATCTCTTCAACACCATTATCTTCACTTCTTCTCTTTTCATGCTTTATATATTCAAAATTTAGGCCTTATTTTAGGATCCCTCCATTGGGCATGATGAAAGTCTACCAATATTGAGATTTTTAAACTCTTAAGTGAATAAAATGACTAATTTTATATTCTTTGATATAGGTTTAGTGTGTTTATATTAGTCTTATTTGTACATGTTGGATTATTTTCTCCCTTGGCAGGTCCTAATCTCATCTAGTTACTAGTATGTCATCGTATGTAGGTTGTATATGGTGTTTGATTTTGAGTGACTAAGATAAAAATGGAAATATTGAATATTTAGTGCCTTTAATCAATCCTTCCATCATTACCTTCATCATTTTATCACTTTATAAAACCTATATGTGAAACACTATTATATAGGAGTCCCTTGGAGTTGTAAGATTCAATTATTTTCACTGCTTATCAGTATTAGTTAGAGTTAAAATGGAGTGTATGAATGATTACATTAGGTGCATCACCATCATATAGTATAGGTTTCCATTTCATTTATCTTTCTAAGTATTTTCACCCCCCAAAGCAAGTAGATTTTAGTAACTAATTCAAAATTAATATGTTCATAGGAGATGGCCTCATAATCTAGAGGTTTGGTCTAAGTATAGGTATCCCATAGCCTCTATAAAAATCCAATGTTAATCTAGGTTTGAAGGAGATCTTAGAAATATAATTCAAAAATATGCAACTCAGGTTGTTAATACTTATGGCATACCCATTGGGACTCAGATTTAGACATTAAAGCATTCAATTTAGTGTTTTGGTCCTCACATGTAGTTTCAAGTAGTCATCTTGGTCATCATTTTAGAGGTATCAATACTTATTTTTCATAAGTTATTTGACATTCATGTGCATTATATTAAGTGATGGTTGTATATGGGGTTGATTCCTACCATTAATTTCCACATCATCATCCCTATCCATCTCATTATGGCACCTATCATCCCTATATTCACCTTAATCAATAATATGAGAGCCCTTATCAGGCATATTATCCTTATCAATACCAAAGATACCACTTTAGTGCTCTTTGTGAACATCATTAAATTCCTTGATAGCCTAATTATAAATCTAATCAGTCATGGTAATCTCATGACATTAATGATCAACTCAACCAAGTTCAAAGATAATTTATATAAATATTTAAATAAACCTTGGTTGGATATGAAATCACATGGTGAGCATTGACACACAAAAGAGCTATAGACAGGAGATCTCTAGGTATGAGATTGAGAGCATGAGAGCTTCATTACAAATAAAAGGAAGAGTTTACATATTTCATAAACAAGGCCATTCAAAATTCAATGATGATATATTGGACATAGGTATTCTAAATGTAGGCATTTAAGAGAAGTTGGTAGTCTATTAGAGACATCAGGTTCACCATAACTAGTAGCATGTTCCTTCTTTCATTCCACATCGCCATCCATTTAGATCCATTTTCCTTCTAAAGAGTGTTAAATAAACGTGTGTCATATCCCTCAAAATTCCTCATAAGCCTTGCCAAGAGACCTCAAAAGGTATAATATGTGTGTTTTGAGAAGGTTGAATTGCATGTTTCATAACATATCACACAAGGACCTTCATATTAGGATCAGTAGGGAGAGATCTCTAATGAGTTGGTGCTTGACTCTAAGGCCCACCTTTATAAACAATTTTAGATTATAAACCAACACCTTCATTAATCAATAATTGCTAAAAAATAAACATAATCTAAAAATGAGCTTCCTTCACTCATACCCATGGCTACAACCAGTGCAGAAGAAGAGGTTCCTAAACCTAGGTTTATGACTTGGAAATAAGTAAAATAGTTAAGAGAGAAATAAGATAAGTCAATCATAAGCCAACATGTCAAGATAGAAAGTAATTATGTGAGCATTCAGTCCTCATTCATTCATTTTTAAGATCCTAAGGCCTTCCCCTTATGAAAGGCTATTCAAGAGAACTTAAAAAAAAGAGAGGAGGTGATGGTGATCTTAGTTAAGCATCCATATGAGTATAATCAAGCATCCATGTAAAAACATTTGGATTTGTCTCATTTTCTTAAGTATTTTTAGGGATCCACCATGTCATTTCTTGAGAAGGAGCCTCTTATTTATTAGATAAATGAAGAAAGTTTAGCAAATATGAATAAATATGAGAGTGTCTTGACTGAATAACAAGGGGACATCATAATTAGGACACCCATTTTCAATATTTCATTATACACAATAGTGATGAACTTCAAGTACAAGATGAGACATAAGAAGAAGAGGTTTTAGTTGAGAAAGAAGAGGTTGTTTATTAAGAAAATTTAGTAGTTATCATAGATAAGTACAAGATATACAAATAAGATGAGAGTCAAGGTGGCAATGATGACCTTTGAAAACAATATATGAATGTTTGTAATGAATATCAAGATCTTCAAAGACTCACACTTCCTATGGAACATGTTGAAGACCAATTAGATACTCACCCTATCAAGCTTTTCCCATAAGAAAAGTAGGTACATGATGATATAAATAATGAAAAAAAATATTTGTTGATGTAGTAATTCAAATTGATACTCTTAAAGATAAACCAAGTGAAGATTTTTCATCCTTTATCATGCCTAATGAAGTTTAAGATGTCCATCATGAAATTCTTGAAAAGTCATCATTCCATGTGGAGTAGAGTTAAAGCATCAACCAAGACATGGAAAATCATTGGCATCTCAAGAATGAGGAAGAATTAACATTGTTATTGTAAATAAGAAGGAGATGAGATGAATATTATTAGGTATTTAACTCACACGTATAATCCATTCACTTTAAAATGGAATTAGAAGGCCTAGTTACTTTCTCAAGAGGTCATGAATGTGTTAATTCTCATGGATGCATGTGAGAGCTACTAAGATATGGTAATTATACTTCAAATTGCCATAGTGGACAATCGAGTTTTCCATTCAACCGTGGAGGAAATCTTTTGACTTCAGGTTAGTTGCTTTAGGTTTGTTGTCTTATTTCAATAAGTGATTAACACAAGTAGTGGTCTACTATCTTCTTCTTGTTGTGTTTGTCTTGTCTTATTATTTCCTTAGGTTAGGTGTGTTCTTATGTTGTTTATTTTGAGTCTTGTTATTTTTTCAGTCATAATAGGTGTGTAGACACCAAAAATCTGCTCATGCAATTCTAAATGTCATAAACCCCTAGACCCCATCTAGACCATTTATCCATGCCTAAAGCCCTTTTTATCAATTTAACCTAGCTATTTTGAACTAGCCCTTTTTAATTATTCTATAATTTTAGCCTTGACCATTAATGATTAACCTAACCATTGATAGTTAGGCTCCATCAATTAGAACTTAACATATTAATCACCATGCAAACTATCACTCAAATTCTCTTAATATAAGTCATATACATCCTTTTGAAAGGTATTGCATGGATGAGTTATAATTAGAAGACCTAGTTACACTCCCACTTTAGCCTCTTTCCCTTGCCTATAAGAAGAGGAGAGATGTAAGGGAAAATCCATCTATAATTATTATCAAGAGATCTAGTATTTATATTCTTTTTTTAGGTCAATCATCATTAAGTGATTTAGTAATATAAAAAACCCAACTTTCTATCACACTCCAAGCACAATCACTCTATCATAATTATGATCAGCTTCTACATCAAGTAATCCACCTCAACTATCTATCCAATCCACCTTCTCAATAAGATAATCATCTATTTTCCATATTTATTAATTGTATTTCCACTTTGAAATTAGTAAAAACCTCACCCAGCTCTTAATATTCATACCTATAATATTGGCCTTAATTCAACTATAGGAAACCGTCAATGGTTAGCCTAACCATTAATAGCTATCCCAACTATTGATGGTTACCATTAACCATCAATGGTCATCTTGACCATCGATAGTTCACTATCATACCTAAAACTAAAAATCTCCCTTTTACCACCTACACCCAATCATACCCTATTTTTTGTGATTCTACCTAACCACAATCTTCTACCTAATTCTCTAAACCATACCTCAGTCTATTAGCATTAACACTAATTATATCATTTCTAGTACATCTCTTTATCAAGTAATTCTTGTTATCATTTTTAGTAACTTTTGATTATTGATGCAATTAATTTATTTCTATTTTATCAACTTAATTATTTTATATTGATAGCCCCTAAGGAATCTCATGCTTCCAGGATCTATCCATAGTTAGGCAATCCACCTAGCTACTTGTCTAACTAAAAAAATTTCTTTAGTTCTTTATTATATTTAGGTTGTAATCCTAAGCCAAAGAGGAGTTCTTCACAATATTATTATCCAATGCATATAATTTTATCAGTATTTATACCATAACTAATATTTCCAATTTTACTACCTTATTTTGATTAATAGTGAAATTTGAGTGAAACATTCTGGCATGCCTGGTGGGACCTAGAGTCCTTACTCCCATTTTCTTTGTATGTGTATGCTCTTCTCTCTATCTGTGCTCATAATTGAAACTAAAATTTATTTTGGGCTTAAAATCAACTTCATCCATTACTTGATTTTAAAAATAGTTCACTTTGAATTAAAGAACAATAATTTTATTGTAGCACCACTTTTGTTGAACACACTAGCCAAACCACTTTCATCAATAAAACATCAAAACAATTTGAGACAAGGCCTAACTAAGATTTCATCACCTAGTGATCACCTTACCCATTCCTAGAAATCCTACTTAGAGGTCATTACCAAGAGGAGAACCAACTCAACTCTTTGGTTGAGTATAAACTCTAGATATCAATATATATTGGCTAAGACTAGATACCCTTATCATTATAGGACTATGAAGTGAGGGGGTAGGCCCTAATACCAAACCACATATTGATCCCAATATAGATTATTTTGAGCACCTAAATAGCCTAAAACCAACCATAGACTAATTCTATAGTACTTGATCTATAAGACAACTTTTATCACACATTCTCATAAACTAAGGCATAAGCCAAAAGCACGATTAAAACTAACCTCTAGGTTTGACGTAATTCATAGTGTGTGTCTTGATTGCTTTGATCATTTTATTGTCTTCTTGTTTGAGTGGTAATATTTTTCTTGTTTTCTCTCCCCTTTTTTGTATGGTTCTCACTCATCAGCATTAGAGAGACCTGGTAGAACAAAACCCATCACCTAAAACAACCTCTTCTACCTCCTCATCTATAGAGTATGTCTTTGAGGCAAAATATTCACCTCATCCATTGGGAAGCCCTAATTTCCCTTGGGTATTACCCCAAGGAGACATGGATTTTACCACATTTTTAGATAATAATCTAGTGACATTTCAACACTATCTTAACACTTCTTCTCACCATATCCTTGTTTCAACTCCACCTCAATATCCTCCTTATGGAATGCCATCCCACCCAATGGAGGGTATCCCTATTTCTATGGTCACTACCCACCCTTTGACCACCTAAGAATATTTATCTACTAACCACTTTGACACTATGGCTAAGAACCAACCTATTTAGACAATCCTTACCCTTACACCTTTCACCCATACTAATGACTCCTCTACCTTGGAGATAACCCAACCATTAACCCATCATGTCCAATTTGTAGTTGGGGCACCCACCACCAACATATCCAACCTCCACTTTGTCAAACCTAGCCCATCAGTTAATACCTCTTTACCAGATTAGGGGTACCTATCCCTTCTACCTCACCACCCATTAGCACAAAGGTCACTATCCCCACTCTTGTCACCAACCCAGCTACTATCCACACCTAATCCATAAGGAATTCTCAATAATTATCCATTTCACCCAACCTGAGATACATCCTTAACCCATAAGGGTATATACCCACTACCCAATCACCATAATCCACCTACTTTACCCAACCTTTAACATCCACATTATAATATGTGGTATCCTCTCCACCACCAATTAATTACCAATATGTCTCCTAACCTCAACCACAATATCAACCTTACAATAATTTTGGTGCACCACCTCAAATTGACCTAATAAAAATTCTCATGGACAAAATGACCAAACTTGAGTCATCCATTTTTGGATTTCATAACATCTTATCTTATGATAAAATTTATAATGAACCTATTAATCCTTTTATTCCTATCATATCTTACCCCCATAAATTAGAGATTCCAAAACTTACCAAATTTCAAAGCAAGGACCCTCAATAACACCATAGGAATCTTAGGCATGTATAATACATGATTTATTATGATTATTCCCTTCTCCTATGAACCTTCCCCATGTCTTTATATGGTATAGCACTTGACTAGTATAGTTCCCATACCAAGCATTCCATTTTTTTTATTTACCTAACTAGCACAAGTCTTCTTGG
This sequence comes from Torreya grandis, assembly GCA_037957365.1. Classification (NCBI taxonomy): domain Eukaryota; kingdom Viridiplantae; phylum Streptophyta; class Pinopsida; order Cupressales; family Taxaceae; genus Torreya; species Torreya grandis. The sequence continues at coordinate 32,749 of JARHVA010006655.1, forward strand.
ATCACTTTTCCATTAACATTTCTAAGAATGTCTCTATCATAGAACTATATTCTATTAGACAATTCGATGGTGAGTCCATTGTTGATTTTGTCACCCATTTGGAAAATATAGATTAATCAAAATTCATTTTACTTGCCTCAACCTAAACTTATAGAAATTTTCACTCGAGATTGTGACAAACATATATCTTCTACATTGCATGTCCAAATCTTTAGAACCTTTGATGAGGCTTTTAACATGGTATGTAAGCTATAAAATTGAGCCATATATGAGGGTAAATTGAAGTTATGAAACAAGAAATCTACCTTCAATACCAACAAAACCTCTTCCTCCAAACAAGGCAACCAAGCCAAGACCAGGGGAACCATGAATGCCATCATCCTTAAAACCACCCCTCCACCCAATGTCAACCAAAAAAATTCTCCCATTACCTCCAATGAAAATGAGAGAAACCCAAAATAAAATAACCAAAAATAATTCACTCCACTTGGATAATCTTACACCTCAATTCTAAACAAGTTACTAAAAGCTAACCTTATACAAATTCCACCTATTAAACCTCCCTAGCAATTTGATTCTTCTCATCTAGCACCTGCTTGGTACAATGGGAATGATCTATGTGCTTTTCATTAGGTAATTGGACATGATTTCAGTGGATGTTATACTTTTAATAATATTATTTAAAGTTTTATTGACAAAGGGGAACTCATGTTCAATAATCCCAATGCCCATCAAAATTAGCTCTTGACATCTTCAAAAAACCTTTTCCAAACCATGCCCCTATCAAAGGATGAGGACACGTAGGTGAGTGCTCTTATAACACCCAAATGATCATCATGGTTTTTAATACACCTACCCATGAGGACCCAATCAACTAACCTAACCATCCCTCCCTAACTTCACTTATCAAGGTCATGGAGTCACCTTACCCTCATTTGGATAGCCAAACCAAAGAAGTTCCTTTCTCCCTAGCTACCCTCATAGAAGTTTTGGAATCATCATATACTACCTTAACTAGTACATATAGGAAAATTAGCATTCCTCATTCACCACCTCTACCAAATACCCAATAAATTACTACTCATATGGATATTGTCCCTAAATGAGGAGCATTCTTACCCATGCCTCCTATGGATGAGCCATTTATCTTAGCCTTTTTCCTCACCTTAATAGATCAACCAACCTACCAAGAATCCCACCCAACCTACAATTTTATCTATTACATCCACTACCCATAAATTAGGACTAGTACACAAACCTTTTTCCACATTAGTATAAAAATAGGAATTCACTTTAAAACTAGACATGGATTGAGCCACTTCCTAGCAATAGTTAGGGCTTTTCTCCATCAACAAACCTGAACCATATAGTACACCTATAACCAACCAATCCATCATCTCTCCACCACCTCTTAAACCAATTTGAACCTCTAACAACCCCTCAACATCTGAGTCAACCAAAAAATCCACCACCTCATAAATAAAACCTTTCAAAACTCTTGGTACCTTCCCTACTTGGATTTTGGTTCACCCATATGTGAAAGTAGACATAACTTCACCCAAGCCCATGCCCAGATCTCAACCCAAAATAACTAAAAGTATGAAAGCATCAAAAGAACACATCACTAAGCCTCTACCTCCCTCTACCTTGCCCTCTATCATAGGGCCCCACTCTTACACTTTGTTAAAAAAGAAACCCCCTATCAACATATGTCACCCACTATTGTTTATTATGCCATCACACTTATTATCTGATGTATTGGTCCTTCCCAGATCATATCCAGTCGGACCACTAAATTTAGTTGCCTCAACTATTGATGTACCTAGGCCAAAACCATCTACTCGAACCACTTTACCTAAGTCATCTCTCACCCAACATATTACTACGCATACACCTGTCTTACCAACTAAAACTGTGAGCCCAAAACCTTCCTTACCTCTAGAAAAAACCTATAAAACTATTATTCAAAGGTTAGTATAGACCTCTTGCCTCACATTACCTCTTATTAGACCTTTTGATCCTTTTGGTTTGAATCCAACTTGGTACAATGACCATCAAATTTACTCTTATCATAGGACACCTAGGTATGACATGGAGAATTACAAAGATCTCTAGGTCATTATCCACCAACTCTATGATGAGGATGATCTTTAGGTAGATGACTTTCCATCCATTCCCCTACCATTACACCTAATAACCATCCACCCACACATTCTTGATCTATCACTCTCACCTCAAAGTGATGAAAAATCTACCTAATCCCCCATCACACCTTCCCCCTCTATCCATACCATTAATGTGGTCACATCATCATAACAAAAGGAGAAAGAGAAGGAAAAAGTTACCATTCCATGGACATACCCACCAACTCACCCTATAACCAACCATACCCAAACCTCCATGCTTATAGTTAAGCTGAAAGTTACTATCTTAGACACATCAGAGGTCAACCCTTTTAAATCCATTAAGAGGGTAATCCTTAAACAACTCCACTAGACCCATGCTAAAATGATCCTCTATGAGCTCAATTCCACCTCACCCCATCATCGTCAGGCACGATTGAGGCTATGAAATCCATTAAAGTTATACCAACAAATTCCCAACCCATAGAGGCCTTCATTGGTGTTCTCTAACTCTCCACCCTTATTAAATTTAATGACTCAGAGAGACATTCTATCTACCCAAAGACCTAGATCCCATTATTTTTATTACAACCCACATCAACCAAACTCACATCAAATGGGTTCTGATCGATGGGGTAGGCAGTATCAACATCATCTCTTTGCATGCCTATGAGCAACTTAAGCTTCCAGATAATGTCATGTCTAAAAATTTATCCATACTTAGATCTTTTAACAACACTATGACCACTATCATGGGAACTATCATCTTTTATATTTAGCTAGGACCTCACACACTCCTTGAACTCTTCTATGTGGTTGAAGGTGAATTCTAGTACAATGTTTCCATGGGATGTGTACCTTCTACCATCCACTATTTCATCAAGTTTAAACATGAAGGTTAAGTTGTTACCATACAAGCTGACCCTAACCTTTTTACAACATGTAATATGACCTACTAACCTAATGACATTCTTCTACCTCCATCCAAAGCATTGTAAACAACCACAATCAAACCCTTACCCATGAAAGCTAAAGTTATTACTTCTTCCCCTTCCACTAAGGCCTCTACCAACTTATCTATCCCCATGGACTAGATACCCATGACTGATCCTTTGGAACTTACCTTCCAATTCCTCACCCTTAGAAAACATCACCTCCTCACCCTTGATGCCCTCTTTACTCCCCAAGAATATGGGAAACTCAACCACTAACTAGGTTATGACCCCAATATTAAAGCCATTACCCCCATGGGGCCTTTGATCTATCAAACCCACTTTAGCTATGGGGGAATTGAAAAGCCATTTAACACTACCATCAGTCCCTCTCCACCTCAACCATTCACCTCCACCTTTTCTTTTTTAGACAACCCTGACTTTTCCAAGCTATACCTTCATAGGTGTGATTAGAAGATATTTGATTTAGGATGATATGAGCATGGGCCACACACATTGACCTTGATTGAGACCTAAAAACCTCATGAGAAGCATGGCCTTGGCTTCATTTTACCTAATAAGAAAAAGGCCAAATAAAATACCCCTACCATTATCGATGAAGAAACCCCTTCCTCACCAACACCCCCTCCACCTATGGGTGAGGATGAGGACATCATCCCACCCAAAAAAAATTCATCAACATGAATACCCTCATCCCCTTGACTTATCAAAAGGAAGGGGCATCCATATCCATCCCTTTGACCCATACTAAATTCATGAGCAAAGACTTTCCTACCATTAGCACTATTCAGTGTCAAGATGATGATGTTATTCTCACCTACCTTGGTACACTAGATTCCTCTATCTATAAATCTTAACCTCAAAAAACGTCAACCATGTTGAATGAATCTATGATGGATATTGACATAGGCACTTTGGACAACCCCCACATCATCAAACTTGGTCAAACTCTCACCTCTAAGGATTTTAAGGACTTCTCTACCTTCCTCCAAGATTGTAATATTGTATTCACCTGGTCATATGCTGATATGCCCAAGATTAACCCAAACATTGCCACCCACAACATTATAATTAGTTATGATGCCAAACCTATCAAATAGAAACTTTGTTGAATGCACCCTCACATATCCCTCCTTATCAAAGAAGAGATTCAATGAATCCTTTCTGTCAAATTTATTCAACCCATTGATTATCCTTAATGGGATTCAATCATCATACCTAACACTAAATATATAGGGGGACTATGTCTCTATGTGGAATTTTGTGACCTCAACCTCACCTATCCAAAGGATGACTCTCCTCTATCTAGCATTGACCAACTTTTTAATCTTACAACAATCCATGAGATGTTTTTAGTCATGGATGGATTCTTGGGTTATAATCAAAATTTGATTGTCCCTGAAGATTAGAAAAAAATTGCCTTTATCACCCCATGGGGGACATTTTGTTACAGAGTCATGCCCTTTAGTCTTAAGAATGTTGGTGAAACCTACTAATGTTTCATGACCTATATTTTACATGACATTATCCATACAATCATCGAATACTATGTGGATGACCTTCTTGACAAGTCGAAGATTCTCAAAGACCATTTAGACATTCTTGAGATTATCTTTGAGTGACTTATCCATTATCACTTCCACCTTAATCCCAAGAAATGTATTTTTTGGGTGTTGTCAGGAAAACTTCTTGGCTTCATCATTTCCATTCAAAGAATTGAAGTTAATATGGCTAAAATCAAAGCCTCGTTGAGATGCTACCTCTGACCAATCTTAAATAACTCCATATCTTGCAAGGGAAACTTCAATCCATTCATTACTTCGTCTCCTAGCTCTTCGATCAGTGTCAGCCATTCCACCACCTCTTGAAAAAGGACATCTCTTTCAAGTGGAATGTTGATTTTAAAAAGGCCTTTGATATACCCAAAGAATACCTTCTATCTCCACATATCCTTACACCTCCAAAGGATGACCGACCTTTCAACCTCTATATCTCTACCATAGGCCACTCCTTAGGGGTGATGCTTGCCAATCAAGATGAAAAACACAAAGAATAGGCTATATATTACATTAGAAATACACTTATCAAATATGAGACTCGATACACACATACCAAAAAACTATTTATGGCCCTCGTATTTATGGCCACCAAACTTTTCCACTACCTTCTTAACCACAAACTTTTGTCATAACCAATAACAACCACCTCAAATATATGCACTCCAAACCATACCAAAACTAGCATATGGCTAAGTGGCTCATATTTTTAGCTAAGTTTGACCTTGAGTTCCTCTAGAAGAAGTTAATGAAGAGGAAAGTAATTACTAACCACTAGTTAAGGCACCCCTAGTGAACAATCAACCTCCCCCTCTCGCATTTCTAGATGAGTCTATCACAAGCCTATCTTAAGAATATTTCACCAATCAGGTAACCATTTTTTTTATGGTTCAAAATGTCATCATGGTGGGGGATCTGGTATTATATTTATTCCCACTATTAGTAATCCACTTCCCTTATCCCTTAAACTTGACTTTGAATGCACCAACAATGTGGATAAGTATAAATCCCAAATAATAGGTCTCCAAACTACCCTAGCCCTATGAGTTAGAACAATAAATATCTTTAGGGACTCTTAGCTTGTGATCAACCAAATTAATGACATTTAATAGTGTAATAATGAAATAATATAACTGTATAGATAACTCATCATATAACTCTTAACCTCATGCAAACACTACCATAGCCAAACCACCCCTCAATTTACCAACAAGTTTGTTGATATGATGGTTTCTCTTACCTCTTATATCTTTTCAACACCCTCAAGTTCCAAACTATCCATCATTATCCATCACCTCACTAAACATTCCTACACCAAATTAGACATTATAGCTATCTTTAGTTTGGAGGAAACTCTGCTTGACCTTTGGTACCAACAAACATTTGATTAACTTCACCTTGGCATAGTTCCCTCCACCTTCTCTAGGAATGCTCATTGATCATTTGTTCAAATCACCTCTCATTATACCATTATGGGAGGAATCCTCTACAAATGAGGCTTGGATGGTCTCTTATTCCATTACCTCCATGGTTGAGAAGCCTCTCATGCCATCAAAGAGACATACAATTTTATCTATGGGGGTCACTTTAATGGTCTCATTATGGCCAAGAATATCATTTTCCTAAGCTATTATTGGCCTACCCTTAACCAAGATTATTGTGATTATGTGAAAACGTGTGTTAAATTTTATCAACACACTAATTTTCATCACATACCTAGAAATAGTCTTCACATTGCTATAGCCTTTTGGCCCTTCTCACAATGAGATCTAGACCTTATTGGTGAAATAAACCCCCACTCTTCATAATGACATCATTCTATCATTATTACAACTGAATATTTTACCAAATGGGTGGAGGCTATTCCCCTTGTCTTGATGAAAGCTAAAAATATTGTCAAATTCATCACCAATCATATCATCTGCCATTTTGGTGTTCCCCATAAGATCATCAATGATAATGGAAAATCATTCAAAAACAAACAAGTTTAAGGCCTTTGTAATGTATTTGGTATTAAACTTATCTTTTCATCACCTTATCACCCATAAGAAAATGGACAAGCTAAAGCCTTTAATAAAACCCTTAATAACATGCTTACCAAAATGGTCAAAGCCTTAGGTTGGGATTGGGCACTTATACATCCCCTTTTCCCTATGGTCATATCATACTAACATCCAAACCCCCACTAGTGTCATTCATTTTTTCTCATCTTTAGAGCCGAGGTCGTCTTACCTCTTGAAATCCAAATACCTTATCTTTGCATATCTTTGTGTGACCTTGTTTTAGAATATGATTACCATCAAGAATATTTAGCCCAAGTTGAGCTACTTGATGAATATAATTTAGCTAATTTTTCCTATCTTCATGTCTATCAAGAGAAAATTAAGTGATTTTATAACAAACACTTGAAAGTGTGAACATTTAATATTAGAGATCTTGTTCTTAAATAAAATCAACATGTCACCAACATGGAGAAAATCAAATGGGGAAAATTTGATTTCAATTGGATTGGATCCTATATCATAACCCATAAGTATGGATAAGTAGCTTATCATGTATCCTATCCCAAAGGAAACCTAGAATATGAGCCTCACAATGCTTCACATCTACATCCTTTTTATTTTTAAAAGAAAGTTTGAGATCACCATTTGTTTAACTTAATCTCATCCCTTGCATACCTATTTCATTTTCCTCTTTTAGAGGAAACCAACTAAAATTGAATTATGTGATTATCCATCACAAGCATAGCCTAATCTTGAACATTGGGTACCATGGCTCTAGTCAAGGCATGATTCTCATAGTACTTCCCCTCTCTTTGAGAAGGGGTTCATATGGTTGTTGTTACCTATATCCTTTTCACCTACTTAACTTTTATGTCAGCTTAGTTTTACCTTCGTAAAGGTTATCCATTGAGCATAATTATACAAGTCTATGTCAAGGAAAATAAATCAAAGGCAAAAGCAGTAGCAAAAGTCAAAAACAAATCATGGCTTACCTTTAGCATCCACAGATTGCTCCCTTGAAGGATAAATGTTATAAATCATTTAAAATTGGAAAAATATAAGGTGGAATATTCCCTAGAAGGACACCTATCAAAATCATTTGAAACATAAACTTAGACCACTCCCTTGAAGGATGGATAAGAAAAATATTTGTCAAATGCTAGCAATTTTTGGAATCTTCTCACATGAATCAGCTTTCCCAACCCTAAATCAAAATCAAAATAACAAAATACCCTTAAGAAAAAGCAATATAATTTTGAAAACTATAATTGGCTCTCATATCAACAATTATCTTGGAAAAGTCATAATCAACTCTCCTTCGTAAACTTCGCACATTGATCAGTCTACACTTTATATATAAACATAGACTTGTCTATACTTCCTCTTTGGGAAGCCTATAGAAAAGGCATACTAGTCTTACTAAATAGTTCCAATTTCACCCATTCTCCATCCACATATCACATATGCATGAAACTATGAGCTTACTTGACACGTCCTGATCAAGATACTTCATTATCAACATTAATCATGCTAATGTGAATCACTTGCAAGGCTTATCTTTAATAAGCTAAAATCCAACTTTGGGTTTCATGTCAGTCCTTGCCAATAAAAAGGCATTATGTTCTTTATTCATGGGTGTGCCCTTCATGATTATACTTAGTCTCCTATACATCTAGTTTGTTATTCACTTGTTTCATGTAATTTTCACTTAATTTCTAAATAAAGAGAGATTTATCTTATAGCATCAACACATCCATAATACCAAAAAAACATTAGCATATCCATCAATATCATATCAACATCATGACATCTATACATAACAAAGTAATAAATGATCTTCACCACATGTCTAAACCTACATAAGGAAATGTATACTCATTAAATAATTAGCCTAGACATAATCACAAATATCATCAATATCATCATAATCACAAGTGAACAAATTCTATCTCACCACATGACTAGCTAGGTAAGTCCACACCATCATGAGCATAAACATAATCAATCTAAGCATTCATCAATAATCCTCATAACCATCAAAGCCATAAAAAAATCAAAAAATAAACTAGTATCATATCTCTAAAATCATGAATCTATAATCATCAATAAATATCATCATCATGTGTATACAATAATATACATGTATCTATCTCAAAATGTACATTTTTCATCATCAACACATAGGCTAGAATAACAAATCATATACACATCATATATCATATATCAATCAAGCCTTGAACACTCATACCACTTAAATCACTACCAATGCTACCATCTAGACCTATACCTGATGTTGGTCCCCCTCAAACCCCTATCTACCCAACTATAGTAGCCCACTGCCTTGGAGTGGCTAATGCAACCCCATCACCTAAACTAGTTGTATAATTTACAAATATCATGGTATGGGGCAACTTATCAAATACCATCACCTCATAATATCTAAGATACTACACAATCACTAGATACTATGCCTATTGTATTAAATCTAGTGGCCCTCCTATTATTGCACCTACCATCCCAACCCTAATATGTCCCTATAAGGAGCCAATCTATCCCTATAAAGTGGCCACTTACACTTATAAATTTATGACCTAAGCTTATGCCTAGTCCCTCTCCATCATCACTATCCCCACCTACCCCTGTAGTGTCATGATTTGGCCCTAAAAAGTAGCCACCTATCCCTATAAAGTAACTATTTATGCATGGGTTGATACTAATGTTGTTTCTACCTATGCATCACCATGTGCCTATGCCATCACTAGATCAACATTCATGGATTGATGATCACCATCCCCCCATCCAAAATCCACTATAACATACCTTCCCTAGTACCAAGTTACATAGTCATTAGCATGACCTATATCTAGATATAACATCACTTAGGTAAAAAAAATCAGCCTCCTCTCTCTGGTACCTTAGTGTGTTAAATGGAATCCCCTAACCAATCTAAAATATCTCCATACCTAGTCTAATAGGCTCAAATCTATCTCCATTTCTCTCCTCCCATACACCCACCTCCATCACTATAGCCCTATGGTGTGGTACCTAAATCCTACCCATTGTGGCCACCTAACATATGGTCACCATGTGACATACCTTAGCACCACACCCTACAAGACATCTCAAAACCACTCAATATCCCTAGCTACACTACCTAATCCTATGTAGGTCACCACTCTCCTCCACCATATGAAGCTAATAATATAATCAATTGGTGTATGAGTATCTTCTAGCAGTCTTGAAGGTTTTAATACCCAAATGTGCTCAAAATCCTAACAATGTAGCACAAATCTAACACTAATCCCATAGTGCCTATGTACTTAAAAGGCCGACAACTCTCTATAAATATGTACATGCAATACTTGTGCCCACCTAAAAATGGTCCTCCCTAAAATCATATCCACTAACATACCAAGAAACAAGTATGGAAATCAACCACCCATAAAGTCTAGTAACATAAAAATCATCAAAGCCATTATCATCATCATCAAGCACCTATCCTTAAGAGCCATCTGATACAATGGACCATACCTAAATCCACCCACATAGAACTACATGTGAACTTGATCTATACCATATAGGAGGTCCATGTGGTAATTTGACTCATCAATCTCTATGTGGTATATAAGATCTCCTCAGATAGGTAATCTAGTGATCCTAGTCACATCCTCTAGTAAGATGGTGATCTCCTCGATAGGTAACCAAAAGGTGTTTATTATGGTATCCCATCTCTTGATGAGTATGATAACAATAGTTTTATCTTGTGGTATATGGTGATAGTGATATATCATGACTAAGCCCATAGCCTCCATATGTCTCCACTCATTAGGAGTCATTTCATATTGAACCACCACAAATAGTGTGGGAACTTGGTCCCTCCTTTGAATATAGTCATGGTCTTACAAAAATAATTATCTTAGTATGAACACTAGGCTAAGTGTCAATATATACCTATATTTTATAAGCACACCCTTTATCACTGATGGTTATTTAAACTATCAATGATCCCTATACCCCTTTTTGTCCCTCAAGTTTGACCATCGATGGTCAAGTCCAACCATCGATGGTCACTATGTGTGATTGTTGGTGGCATGACCTTTAAACCCTAGACCTCTAAAAACCTTACCATAACTATTTCCTACCAAACTAACCTAACCACAACCAATCTATAGTCCATTCTCAACCCAACACACCATTTCACTATAAATTTCACTAAACTCTTTCCCTAATTACATAAAACACATAAACTAGGGTAAAAAACTATTTTAAAACCCTAAACAAATTATCCCACATTCTCTACAAATAAATTTAAACACAACTAATTACATTATCCTTTTAATTTTAAAATGCCTCTTACCTCATTCCATTATCATTGACTTGGTTAAAGCATGTGTCCCTCTACTCAGCCATGCCCTCATCCACCCTTCATCTCAATAAACACTAGCTCAACCAATCACCACTCCCTAACTTGGTTAGCCCTCAATATATAAATTATAGAGCAAAAAGCATGGAGGTAAAAATGTTAAAAGGTGAAAATGATTTTTCACTTTCAATTTTTATATTCTAACTTAATAAGTTTACCCTTGACTATTGATGGTTAAGGTGACTATCAATGATTGATCCTTTAAAACTCTAATCATTGATGGTCAGGGTCCCACATTTTTTTTTAATTTTTTCACTAGCACCAACCTAGGTGCTACCCTCTTATGAGATCACCTCATCTCCACTTAACATACCAAAACTTGACCTTTTATAGAGTACCCTTATTTGACTAACCTATTTGAACACATCCATATCGATGTTGGCCATTGTAATCAGGACTATCACACTTAGTCATATTTAGTGCACAACCTAGGCAATCTACTTACCCTACTTTTTTAAGCACTCACCTTATCACTACATTTCTAAGTAACAACTACATTTAGCATGAATTTGTTAAGGGATCTTGCATCCATTAAACTATGTAGGTAACATATACTTTCCTAGTGCATATAGAGTTAGCTTGACCACACCCCAACCCACCCATTTTCCTTTATCTGCCTTGATATCGATCATTTTTTTCACACTATTCACATGTTTTGTGATGACTTAGTATGGGTCATTTTGACTGCACCGACCAACCTTACCATGTTCACTATTTTTGAACCACCTAGTAAAATAACTAAATCATTTGTGTCTTTTTAGAATCAATTCCTACCTTAAATACCCATCACACATTGACCCATTTTGTGTTTTCTTAGGAGTATTTCCTATCATAGATACCCACTGAAACACTCAAATCTGCCTCTCACTACCATGCCTATAGTAGTCCCATGATACATTAGTCACTTTTATTATTCATAAAAACCTTATTTTCATTAAAATTGGTAACTTTAGTCTTCATGTGATCTAAAACTATCACACTTAGTCCCTTTTTATGTGCAGTTTTTGTGTCTCACTCACCAACTACCAACTCCCACTTATCAAACCTCAACCCAATTTTTTTTACCTCATCACTTTTAAATTTAAAGGGGAAAAAATCCTCCAATTATTGGGGTAACCTTAACCTTTACCATACCCAACTTCCATTTTTTTATCTTCTTGACTCAAGCCACACAACAAAAGAAGGCAAATATAGACACCAAAAATCTGCTCATGCAATTATGAATGTTATAAACCCTTAAAACCCCTCCAAACCATTTAATCATGACTAAAATCATTTGTATTAGTTTAAATTATCTGGCTTGAACTATCCTTTTTTACCTAGTTTGACCTTTTAGCCTCAACCATCGATGGCCAAGCTAACCATTGATGGTTAGCCTAATTATCGATGGTCAGGCTCCATCGACTAGAACTTAACATACTAATCACTATGAAAACTATCACTCAACTTATCTAAATATAATTCATCTAAATCCTTTCATGAGGCATTATATGGATGATTTATAATTAAAATCCCTAGTTACAATCCTACTTCAGCCTCTCACCCTTGCCTATAAGAAGAGGAGAGCTATAAAGGAAAATCCATCTATAATTATTATCAAGAGATCTAGTATCTAGAATCTCTTTTGTAGGTCAATCATCATTAGGTACTTCAGTAATATAGCAATCCCAACTTTCCATCACCACTCCAAGTATTGTCACTCTATCAAAATTATGAATGGTTTTTACATCAAGTAATCTACCTCAACTATTTATCCAATCCACCTTCTCAGTAAGACAATCATCTATTTTCCATATTTAATTGTCATATTTCCACTTTGAAATTAGTACAAACCTCACCCACCTCTCAAGATTCATACCTAGAATATCAGCCTTAATTCACCTAGAGGTAACCACTGACAGTTAGTCCAATTATTGATGATTAGCCTAACCATCAATGATTACCTAACCATTGATGGTTATACGTTACCACTGACAATCATCTTGATCATCGATAGTTCACTATTATACCTAAAACCATCAACCTCCCTTATACCACCTACACCCAATCAAACCCTCTTTTCTATGCTTCTTCCTAACCATAGACTTCTACCTAGTTTTTTGAACCATACCTCAACTCGTTAGCATTAACACTAATCAACTTATCACTAATTAGATCATTTCTAACACATCTCTTTATCAAGAAATTCTTGTTATTAGTTTTAATACCTTTTGATTATTGATTTAATTAATTTCTTTCTATTTTATCAACTTATTTATTTTAAAATAGTGGATTGACAACCCCTATGGAAGTTCACACTTTTAGGATCTAGTCGTAACTAGGCAATCCATCTAGCTACTTGTCTAATGAATAAATTTGCTTTAGTGATTTCTTATTTGTATGTCTTCCTCCCAAGATAAAGAGCATCTGTTCACAATATTTTGATCCAATGCATGCACTTTTATCATTATTTATACCACAGCCAATATTTCTAATTTTACTACCTTTTAATGAATAATAGAAAAATTTGAGTGAAACAAGGTGTATCAAAGTATTAAAGCCTATATTGAAGAAAAGTTAGTCCTCAAACTCATGTTGTCATGTTTTAAACTATCATTTTCATGAAAATTTAGTGAGTTCTCTTGACCAATACGCTGGTCAACCCCTTCTAGTCACCAAAAATGTTGGCATTTTGGCTTATCAAGGTCAAATACCAGCCTCTATATCTTAAAGCTTTTAATGACACTATTATAAGCCTATACATGGTGTTTTACTATAGGTATGTTAACTAAAAGTGAAGGTTTTGATCCTTTAAATGATTGATTTGGAGTCAAAAAACCACTAAATCAAATAAAATACCTTTGATCACCTTCATATTCATGTCATTACTCCAAGTCAAAAGTTTCATAGTTTGAAATTATCTTTTCATGCAAGTCCAAGCATAATTTTGCTCTTTAAAGGAACCCAAATATGAAATTTGGCCCCATAAAGATCTCAAAAAACTTAGTTTTTGTTCTATAATGTACTTTAATTAGTGATTTTCACTATCTTTCCCTAAATTAGAAGTTCAAGGATTTAAGTTTGGATAATATGCAAAAGAAAGGGTATTTTCATGAGTTTCATACAAGGAGTATGAATTTATATAGACTTTTATGTACAATAGACATCATGATATTGAAGGTGAATTTGTTATAGGTGTTCCATAATAGATTCATGGAAATAAAATCTCAAACAAGCCCACAACTGATTCCCTACATTCACCTAATGTTTTTCATATTAAGAAAGCTCTTTAGGTTTGTAGATGGTATGTCTATGAGAGAGAAAATAAAGGTCTACAATTTTAGGAAAAGTAAGGGGCATTAAAGATATTATAACTTTATCAATTGGTTCTCTCTCTCTCTCTCTCTCTCTCTCTCTCTCTCTCTCTCTCTCTCTCTCTCTCTCTCTCTCTCTCTCTCTCTCTCTCTCTCTCTCTCTCTCTCTCTCTCTCTCTCTAACCATATTTAACAAGCTAAGACACTCATTATGCTTTCTTCATTCAAACAAGCAACTGGTTTTCTAAGATTTCTGATCATCTACGCATCATGATAGAAAAATTAAAGTTTTTGGATCTTATAAAGAGCATGAAATACTTTTCCATGACATTATTTATCATCTTTCCACATGTGTGATGTTACATGGATCTCAGGAAGACATACAATGTAAATATGTAGTCTGCAAGTAGTTTGGAGAGATTGTACAGTTCAAAGATTAATCCATGGATTTGAATAACCTTTATGATATTATTTTCATGTATTACTCATTTCCATTTATCTCCTTCATGTTTCTCAAACTTCATCATTACCCTCTTTATACACTTGAAATGGCTTATGACACTCTCAAGGGCAAAGGACCTTATCAAGTCTTATATGCTTAAAAGCTCTAATCAGGTTTGTATATGTCATGATATGAAAATAATGGTAATGAAAATTTAGGGACAATAATACAATTCATTTAACCTCTCTACATCATTTAAGAAGTCAAAATTAACACTATATGGTGCATTCTAGTCAAAACCTTCTTAAAATCCTTGGTAAGCTAATACTGATTAGTTTCTTAAGTGAAATCTCCACCTACAGTAGTCAAGGCTTCACCTCAAGATGAAAAAGACATATAATGCACCATGGTAGTCATCTCAATGTAGGTTCAATGACACTAGGGTATAGGCTAGTCAAGAAAATTAAGAAAATAAAGGAAACCTAGAGAAATCTAGTCATGAGAAACATGAGAGAGAGAGAGAGAAATAACTTGAAAGTTTTTCTTGTTAGTAGTTTTAAAGGAAACTTTGTGAAATTGAAGGAACATGGGTTTCTTTATTCCTTATCTATTTAAATAAATATTATGGAAAGATTCATTACCTACTAAATAAAAATGGATAAAGGAAGAGTATCAAAGTTCTTGGCCCATTGTACATCATAGGATCAACTTTATCAAATTTGTGTTAGTTTGTACACACAACCAACCTCCATCTACAACCAATGTTAATGAACATCTAAAGAATTGTTAAGGTCAATTTAAATAAAGGTCTATGGATTGAGTATTGTGAAGTAAATTTTTCAATATTTAGAAGAGAAGAACATAATATTCATATTTGGTGACCATTTTTACTCAGGGTCTTTTATTATACAAGATTATCATAGTCCATACAAGATAATATTATCTCCACCTACAACCATGCTAATAGAGGTGATATTAAAGATGTAAACTAGGGTAAAATCAAGACTGTGAGGAGAGAGTGAAAATTAATTAAAATTTCAAGATAAATCAATAGCATTTGAGTGACCTCGGAGGTCTATTGTTTTCAATATTAAATATCTAAATCTATGCTCAATATGTACAATGATCAATTTTCATACACAGTCAAGTCTATGATGAAGAAATTTATATGTTTAGAATGTAGAGTGATGAGTATGGAGAATAAAATATTTCAAGGTGATGTATATGAGACTTGCATCAAATTAAAACCCTAAGGATGGATCAAACTTATATTCAGACATATCCTCATAATAATCAACACTTACAATAGGGTTTGAAGGTTCTTAAAGTATGTTAATACTATATGCTATCAAGACTATGAAAAGGTGGTGTTATGCATTTAATTAAATGAGGTTGTTGGATAGGTTTTAATAGTCACTTGGAATGGTTTGGAGAGTTATATCAAGCCATTAGGTTCAATTGTAATATTTCATAGTCATTCACCTCATGAACCATCATCTATAACCTTCTCAATTCAGGTTTATGTCTAAATTGTAAAGAAGATGGGAGCAAGATGGGTTGGATTTATTGAGAGAGCCAAAAAACCTTGTTTAAAATAAAATTTTAAACTCCATCATATATTTCATTCAAAAATTATGTCAAGATGACAATATTTCCATAACTCCAACACATAGAGAATAATAGTCTAAATATAATTGAGCTTTAAGCCTAAAGGAGAAAGACACAAGGGTTTTGAAAATTCTTTAAATATAATTATAGACTTGAAAAATTTAAAGGCTATTTATATTTGATGATGTAGGGTATAGGTATAAATCCCCAATGCATATTATTAAACATACTCGTTCCCTCCATACAGAGACAAGCAACTTAGTCAAGAACTTGAGTTAAGGCATATTTGAACTAAAGGTATAGTATGGTGAATAATGAGAGTTGGTTTAAGTTTTTATAGATTTATAATGTTTTAAGTAGTTTTAAAATTTATAAAGGATGATTCTATAGTGGATAAATACCCAAAAACATCAAATTTACACAACCAACATGCATCCCATAGTCCATACATGCAAACAACACCCAAAAAATTAGTCTTGGAAAATTTGTGACTTTTTAGCATCTATAGGTGGAGTTAGATTATAATATTTTTAAAATATTACCATGGTAAGTATATAAAACTATTAACTCCATCCTGAAGGTCATAAGGTAACTTAAATTACTCATTATTCAATCATAGATAGACCCTAGTCATCAGATAATTATTAGAAAATGGAGCAAGTTTGAGGTTTTGAGTATATTGAATGGTTTTTGAAGATTAAAAACAAGTGGAAATAATATAATATGATTATTTTTTACCCCAAAATAATGTATAGTTCACTCAAACCTCAAACACTCATATTTGGCCAATTAGGCCTAGAAACTAGTTTTAGGCCTAGAAGGCTTATATCATCATGAAGACACTTGCAAAACTTTATAAAAAAATGAGAACTTGAGTAGATTTAATGAGTTGTTTCAGGTCCCATGAATGTTTTTTCAATAAAATAAAGATAAATTAAAGGTTATTTTTAGTCCAAACATAAAATTCAAACTACACAATGCACACACTCAGTTCGAGTTGCCTATTCAAGAGATCATATCTTTCACCACAAGGAAGCTTTGATAAAATGATATTAAAATTATAATAATACATGTATGTAATTAAAATAAATTAATTATTTAGTTTTATTTAGGAGATAAGGTTTATGAACCATCATTAAGACTATAAATCGGTCCATAATGCATGTAAAATCCTATAAGCAAACTTCTCTACGTATGTATATTTTCACACCTTTTTTATGGGAACCATAGCTTCTCAATAAATTTGAATGGGTATATGGACTAAATATCCATGGAAATAAGTTCTATTTGGGAGGTCCATACTTAATGAACCATCATTAAGAAGGTTCACCTCCAAAACCCTCCCTAAATCCTCTTACAGATTAGTTTTAAGAAAAGTGAAGTTACATGCATCCAAAAACCCATAAATTATCCTATAAACTCTTGAACCATGAATTAAACTCAAATATGTTCCTTTAAATGGTATCGTGATGTATAGAACTATACGAACTTGTTAGAAAATAGGGTTTTTTTTTAGGAAAATGTGTAGAAATAGAGGTATAAGGTAATTTAAGATGATTCCAATCATTAGATAATGAAGTTTGAAACTTTTTATATCATTTAAAGTAATAAGATGATCAAAAAAATTCCTAAAAACTCCTCTATAAGTCTCTTCAAATCATCAAGTCTCTAAGAAGTGAAGGACACGGTGACCTAGTCACCTAATTTGATATATTTATAGGTATTTATTTATAAAGAAGACCTATTTCATGGTGTGAGGCATTATTTTAGGTCTCAAAATCATTTTTCCATAAGTCTATAATATTTCATGTAGGGTTTTATAGCCATCAAATGCAGGTAGTTAGGCTAATAGGCCTAATTGGTCTAGTAGGCCTACTTGATCAATTAGGTAAAGTGGATAATGGCATTGAAATTTATTGATGAGAGTTGATTCAGAGTATCCACACCAAATAACTGATATAAAGAGTTAATAACATTCATAATATATCCTTAAGTGGTGTATGAATGAGTTAACTAGTCTTCAAGTAGTAATTACATGCACAACTAGTCTTTGAGTTGTCAATCAACAAAGGACTGACCCTTATCATGAGTTGACTAACCCTTAAAGATTAACCAATGCATTAATGAGCTTCAAAATGGAATTATTTGAAAAATAATGACATATCATGATAAAATAGGAGTTTAAAAAATTCAACTACAACCACCTCCTTGTTTTCAATTCTAAATAGCTCATGTAAGGGTCATGTAACACCATGGACATGGAGATATTATTAGAGGACTATTTACAAGTGATAGTTAAATTTGTACTTTAGTTTAGTGGATAACCTATTATTCTCTCCTTTACACCATTATCTTTGATTCTTCTCTTCTCATGCTCTATATATTTAGTGTTTTAAGCATTATTTTATGATCTTCCTCTTGGGCATGATGAAACTCTACCATGATTGAGATTTTTGACCTCTTAAGTGAATAAAATTAATGTTTTTATATTCCTTGATATAGGTTTAGTGTGTTTATATTAGTTTTATTTTCACATGTGGTAGTATTGTATCCCTTGGTAGGGCCTAATCTCACCTAGTTACTGATAGGTCATCTAATGTAGGTCATATATAGTGTTTGATGTTGATTGATTAAGATAAAAGTGGAAATATCGACTGGTTAGTTCCCTAAATCAAGCCTTTAATCATTTATCTCATCCTTTGATCACCTGATGATACTTATATGTGAAACACTACTTCATAAATGTCCCTTGGAGTTTTATGATTTAGTTATTTGCATTGTTTATTAGTGTTAGTTGGAGTTCAAATGGAGTGAATGAATGATTACATGAGGTGCATCACCATCACATGGTATATGTTTCCATTTCAGTTATATTTTAAACTCTTTTCACCCTCCCAAATCAAGTAGGTTTTAGTAACTAATCAAAAATTGATATATTCAGATGAGCTAGCATCATAATCTATAGGTTTTGTCTAAGTATAGTTATCCCAAAACATATAGACCAATCTAATGTTAGTCTAGGTTGAAGGAGATCTAAGAAATATACTTTATTAAGGTACAACTTGTGTTT
Organism: Torreya grandis; assembly: GCA_037957365.1. NCBI lineage: Eukaryota > Viridiplantae > Streptophyta > Pinopsida > Cupressales > Taxaceae > Torreya > Torreya grandis. Next base: position 52,220 of record JARHVA010006655.1, read on the forward strand.
CTAAAAATAAGTCTTATAGACCTTATTATCATCACCATGATGTTCATCATGTTCTCCATCATGTTCATTCTTATCCTTGTTAGGACACCTTGATTTAAAGTGACCAATATTACCATAGTTAAAGCATTTGAATGGTAATTTTCCCTTATACTTACCTAAAACTCTCCCTAGTTTTTGACAAACATGGCTTCTATCTTGTCATCATCCTTGGATTCTTACCTTATGACTCATTCTCAACTTTGAATGCAGCTTCCTTCTTAAAAGGTCTTCCATCACTGGTTCTCATTTCATAGGTAGTAAAGATGCCATGAAGATCATCCATCTATAGTGTGTTAAGATCTTTGATATCCTCTATCTCATATAATTTTGAATCAAACTTATAAGTTAAGGATATTATTACCTTTTGTACTACTATTGATTCTTCTAAATTCTCTCCTAGACCTATGATGACATTTACCACTTCATCTACTCTCAATAGATAAGATGCAATGTTTTAATCCTCCTTCATTTTTAGACTTTCAAACTACCTAAGATGAGTCTACAACTTTTCCCACTTAACTTTGGTGTCTCCTTCATATATGGTCTACAAATTTTCACAAATCCCTTTGGATGTATCATAATTCATGACCTTAATAAATTCTACTTATAAAAGACCACATAAGATGGTATTCATTGCCTTAGAGTTATTCTCACTTTCCTTCTTACCTGATATGTCAGTTGGTGATGTAGAATTTTAAGTGAATCCATAAATAATATATTTCCATATTTTATAGCCTAAATATATGAGATACACCTTCATTTTGATGCTCAAAAAATCATATTTAGTCCCATTGAAGAGAGGTACCTTATTGGCTGAGAAACCTCCTTATTTTTGTTTACTAAACATGCTTGTGATTCAAAAATCTCCTTCAAGTTATTAAACCTAATTCAAAGGACCAATATCTGATACCAATTATTATAATCACAATGAATGAGATTGGGGTGAATTAGTCTTAAGAAAATTTCAATCAATTACATCCACTCATCTATGAACTATTAAAGTAACATAGTGATCTAGAAATGCATTAAGAACCAATTGCATGAGCATGAAACAAGATAAAACATCACATATATGGGAAACCCTCATGGGGAATAAAACCCACTAAAAAAAATTCAAAAAAATATCCTGTAAGATAATATATCAAATTTATTTTATCACCAACCCAACATGGAACACTAACCCTAGATTTATCAAACACCCACTTGAATTTAGTATGCACCTACTTGATAAGAGGTTAAAACCCAATAATAATAATAATAAACTTAGTAAAATGACACTTATGAAATAAAAATCATAAAAAGTATCTCCAAATCCCTCTTGACCAAGAACCAACTCAATCAAGAGCAATTTTTCAAGCTTTAACCTACAAGGAAACTTTAATTCCCTCAACCACTAACTCGATCAATCACACTTCTTTCCACTTGGATATTTATTTATTATATCTACAATATATCCATTTTCATACATTAAAAACACATATTTTATTTAAATCTAATATCCCCTCAGAATAATATGATTACTCCTTCAACTTTTATCCAATTGATCTCTCTCAAAATTGCCTCTAAGCTTCTCTTCTCAATTATCCCTCATCAAGACTGAATAGGTCATATGAACTTGATATTAAACTACATAACACATATATTAATATAATTAAATGATTATATAGTAAATCCTAAGGTTTTAAAACATGTTACCAAACCTAATTAGGCTCACTAATTTATCAATCCATTCACTTACTCTAAGCATATCCAAATATGCCTAGAATGACTTATATATATACTCATCTCTTGTTTATATACCACTTGGTCATCCACACACCATAAATATCTTAGGTAAACCATATAATAGGTCTTATTACATATCATTAAAAAAATTAAAATGACCTTTGAGTCCCTTTTGGTTTGTCATGACTCAATTAGGCCTCATTTTAGTTTTTAGTTCTCATGGAGACCTATTTGCATTAGGTCTATCTAGTAATGTGTAAACTTGATCCTTTAAAACACCTTTCACCTCCATATACATCAGTATTATTTCATAAAAAATTCAAATATACCTTATTCAACATCCTATGATCTCCATAACACCTTTTAGGTCTAACCACTTCATGAAACTCCTCAATAGTACTCAATCCTATTAGGTTTATGTATAACAAAAAGTCTATCTTTCAATCCTAAATCTCAAATACACTTAATCCACTAAAATATGATAAAAAAATTACATATAAATAATATAAATGAACTTAGGATCATTATGAAATTCAATAGACACTTCCATTCAAGATACAAGGCTTTAATAACATCTCTACAACTCACTCACTTAGAACTGCCAATTTTCCTCAAAGACCAGTCATGGTGACTTGGAACTCTAACACCTATGTAGAAACTTTCAAAGACTCATGATGCATTAAAAATATTATGTGACATCTTAATAAAATCCCCAAACATAAAAATCACATGGTCTAAAAGAAAAATATTGGTCTTTTAGACTAATCTCATGACCTTATATCTCATAGACCAAATTGAACTAGATAGGTCATTTTGTGAATAACTTCTCACCATATTCACTAACCTCCAAAACTTATTGAAAACATATAAAGGACTTAAAATTACTTTAAAAAAATTCCATGCACTTGGTTTCATCAATATATGATGGCAAAATAATCAAATTCATCTTCTCACTACTGCCTAAGTTTTACATTATTTGCATCACTATTTGTCTGCAACTAGCTAACTTGGAAGACCAGTTTAGAACATTATAAGGGTGAAACTCATCCATAAAATTTAATTTGAATGTATTAAGTGTTCTTAATCTATCCTATCAATTTCAAATTACTAGTCCTATCATTTTAAACTTTTAAAAATATAGTCCTTACCTTTTTGTAGTTGGTTAAACTGTTAGATTATGGTCTAAAAATGCAAATTTTGGTCAAAAATGTCAAAAATAGGGTAAAAATCCTAAAAAATGGTTTAAAAACTCATTGAATTATCTAAAAATACCTTTTAATAGGTTCAAAAAGGTAAAAATATTGTAAGACTAAATTTTCAAACTTTAAAAAGGTCATTTGATATGTCATATAAGCCAAAAAGGGCCCTTTTCACTGGCACATGCTAATTTTTCAAGTTTTAAACATGAAAAAAGTTTTAAAATTTCTAAATTTTAATTAGAGGAATGTAATTCCTCTCCAAAATTCTATTTTAGGTGGTTAAAGTGTAAGTTGGCTTTTAAAAGGGCAAAAAAGACTCTTTTTCCCTTCATTTTCAAGTAATGGTACATAATTCATATGGAATCTATACATCCAAGGTATAGTTTATAATTTTTAGGTCATTACCAATATTTATCAGGAGTTTCATGTCTATTCATGGATATACAAGCCATAAATCAGCCTTCATCTATTACTTTCTTAGTTAACACAAATAGACCTACTTGTAGGTTTTTTGATGGTACAGTCTATTGGAGGAGAGTGAAGGACTAAAATATGGGGTGAAAAAATTAGACTCAAAGGGATTCTTGATGGTCTAATTGGTTTCTCAACTTGATTATCTATACTTATGAACCATTTAGTTGAAGATACATTAATTTATACTTCCTAGCATCTAAGAAGGTAATCAGTTTTCTCCAATTTCTCCTCACCAAAGTAGATTTTTAAGGAAATTAAACTTGTTCCAAAATATTAAATACTTTATCTATATTTTCATAGTCTCCTTTATGTTTTATTCATCCAATTTAGATTAAAATAGAAGTCTCAAACTCAGCTAGTCAATTTGCATTATTGGCAAGCTGGCAAGGGTAAATCGTATGGTCATGGAATGAGAAGTCAACTCCAAGTTTTTAAGAAATTCATGTTTGCAGGGGTTTCTATCATGGTTTTCATGTTTTCAATTATTTTATAAAATAAATCCTCTAATAAATCCTTTTATTAGCTATCTCCATGCTTCAAGGGGTCTCAATAGGCTAGTTTAGCATAAATTAAGGTTTCATTACAAATTTTGAGGTTTTTGAAGAAAATTAGGATTCATTTTTGGCTTGTTTCCCTCCTTCAATGGTATTCAAATTTATATCAATTTGTGATGACGATTCCTTTTTTGTATATTTCTATTTATCTTAGCCTTGTCATACTCTTCGATGCTCCTTTCCTACCTCCACCTCATTCCCCCCATACCACTATCATACTTTATTATTTTTCACTATGTTTTATGTTCATTTACCTTCATTTCATGTTTTTCCCTCATCTTTCATCATCCTTAATCTCTACCACCTTCACCCATATCCATTAGCTAGTTTCATCTCATGAGTGTAAATGTTGATGAAGGACCATGTGAGGTGTGATCAAGGAGGTTACAAGCTAATTGAAGCATCAAATGTATGAATATGACCACCTAAAAAAGTATACAATAGTCAAGGTGTTTGATGTTGCAATGAAGGTAAAGCACATGAGAGATACCAGAAGGCCTATACATAATAAGTCACCTTGCTTCATCTCAAGGGGAAAGAGGTTAATCAAGGGGAAACATTAACATGAGAACAAGAGTTATCAGACCTTGGATATCATAAGTACAATTAGGGTAAGGGATGAAACAATATGAAATCCTAGGTTATTTCAAAAGGAAGTGAAGGAGGGGTTTGAACCTTTTTTCAATATTTATGAAATATGAGGAACATGTAGTAGTATTAGAGATTTTTAAATGCAAAATCAAATCATATTCAATATATTCACCTAAAATTATCTCCCTTAATGAAAACATAGTCAGTGTACCTCATACAAAGTCTATGACTAAAAGGAGAAGGTGATAAGGATAGTGGTTTTGCTCAAGGAAATGTTTCAAGGGAAAAAGGTTGTAAGCTATCAATATATTTTTATGAGAACCAAAAGGGCACTTATAATATGCTTAATACTGAGACACACTTCAAAATAACAAGCAATAGGCCCTTTTGAAATCTACATCAATCATTTTCTTTATGGATTTTGACTTGAAAGGTTTTAATCACCAAATGTATAGGTAAGTATGATAGTGAATTGATTCCATACAAGACATATGGAGGGTATTTTTATTCTTTGAGTAGAGAAAAGTAACATAAAAATCATCCTACAGTCCTTAAGTAACTCAAAATTACTATTAGACACCTTCAACCAACACCAAGAAACTCATCTATATCCCTCAAAGGAGGCCTATAGTTGCCAAGCCTAATCATCAATGCATATGAAGAAGATTTCACTCAATTGTGTGAGGCCATCTTGTTTGTAAGTATTTCATCATGGCTTTGTGAAGGAAAATTATTTTTCATGCTTGTACTTCAAGAATATTAATTTATAGTGCCTAGAATCCTTTTAATCACTATGATCTAATCTTGTAGGCATGTGAGTGTATGCAATTATATGGTTGAAGTGTTGACTATAATTATCAAATACACCATGAAATAAATAAGAAAGAAAATTTTGAAAAACTGAATATGAACCTATAGTAGTTAAATTCAATAGTAAGACCTAAAGGGGCATCTTATAGGCATGTGCTTTTTAAGGAACCCTAAATGGTAATAGCATGGCCTTTGAGGTTCAAATAGGCTAGTTTTGGTTGGTAAAACATAGGTAGCATTTGATATTTTTTATTTCATGATGTTTAAAAGGAAATAGGGGAATTCCAATTCTAAATAAGGCTTTAATAACCTAAATACCTACCTACAATCAATACAAAATCACACTTATAGCCCTAAGACTAAACCTACAGCTAGGTAGGTAAGAGTGCTAGACTAAGATATTTCAAGGATTAAAAAGGGTATTTTGATAAACAAAGTCATGGATATGATTGAGGTTTATGATTTCAATACATGGTATTTTGAAATGTTGCTTTGAATTTTTCAAGTAGGGTTTAAGGAAGGAAAATCACATCTACAACAAGTAATAACATAGTAAAATATATTCTTGAGGTATGATCATAATGAACTTTTGATGGAGAGCTATGCATATATGAATCTATGGTCATAAGGTATTGAGGATTTAAGTTATCATAATTGAGGAAGGAGAGATTATAAGACCTATAGAATCTACCTACAGTCACCAAAATGAACCCTATAGGTTTAATTCAAAGTCAAGTGGTGGGTTTTGACCATCTTGAAAGTGCCTAGGTACATGTTTGGATGCATCAAAATTTCAAGTTATTTGAAAGGTTTTAAGGATATTTAATGAGTAGCTTATTCCCCCTAATACCATTCTACAACAAACCTTAAAGGAGATATAAGTTTCACATGAAGGGTATGTAGTATGGTGGCTAGAACAATGTTCCCCTTTAAAGTATTTTTTATCCTTATGCAAAAATGGTGTTTTCAAAGCATATTTGTCATGACTAGGACTCAGGTGAAATTATCAGATTGCTCACACTCTCTAATCCCTAAGTGCTCCTTATCTCAATCTGTACATGGGCCTTTAAGTTGAAGAATATAGTCAAGTACTCAATTAAGGGTTTAGGTTAAAATATACTTAAAAGCAGGGGAGAGGTTTGTATTTTAAGGAATGGATGCCATCAAAAGGGATAGATGAGGTTTTTAGATAAAAATTATAGTGAGGTTTTCAATACATAATGCTACAGTGCCACCAAAAGTATGTGCTTATAGTTAGTATGAGGAAATAGAGTCACCATAGTCTTGAAGAGTTTCCTGAGATCTAATGACACACAAAGGGTTTTATGAATTTGTAAAAGGTTATATGATAATATATAAGGTAATAGGACTGAAAGGTCATGAAAGAGACATTACAAAAAAGTATATGCAATAGTTTCATCCTTGAATACCATGCTACAACTATGATAAGGGCATAGGCTTTTCCTTAAGCTTGTGTCAAGGTCATACTCATGATCAAATAAGGTTAGTATGTTTAAGAGGTTCCTTAAATAAGAAAGGAGTTTGTTCCAACATAAAAATGGTCATCACAAGTACATGAACATATTAAAATTGAATTATCCTTCATTTACCCCTACAATCACTTAAGATATAGTCACCTCCATGATTTTTTCATGTAACTTGAGGGTTAATGGTTTCTTAAAGTCATATAAAATGAAAGGAAGACATAAAAATAGTGATTAGTGGTAAATAATTAATTTAATTTATGGTTAAGTAAAAATTCCAACTAAATATGGAAGATCATAGTACAAGTCCATTGTTTAAAATATGCTAATGAGAAGCCTATTTGCCTTGTTTGAGGTTCAAAATCATGCTTAAAATAGGGGTAGAGGATCTTTCAAAAAACTTGAATAGAATATTGAGATAATTTAATATTTTTTTAAACTTTAAAACATATCATACACCATGAAAACACCTACAAAATACTAAAACTCAATCAATTTTGTAGACAGTCCATACACAAGGGTCATTTTTGAGGGAAATTTGAGGTTTTCAATAACTACAAGTGGAAGGAGGAATTGAAATTCGGTAAAAAGGGTAATAATGAGTTGAATAACCTTAAGGAAAATTTTCATGGCCATTTTATGAGTGGAGATACTCTCCGTTTTGTCTTAGACCTTAGCTTGTTCATTTGAGGTCACCATTCGAGCATGCTTCATTCTGGAAAGCTACAAAGAATTATAAGCTTAGGTAAGAGATTTAAAATTATTTTTTAATATTTTTAAATCATAATAAGACCTATAAGAAGGATAAAACTCCAAAATTTATGCAAACCATGCTCATACAAGCTTATGTTAGGCATATGGGCCAAAAAGGCATTTTTGGAATTTTAAAACAAAAAGGAATTTTAGTGTTTTGATAGCATATTATAGGTACCATGATGATGTTTTAAATATTTTAGAATCTAATAAGGAACTATTTTCATTTTGATGAATTTTTTCATTGTTTGCAGTTCTAGACACCCTTCCAAGACTCTTGTTCAGATGCTCATATTGTTCACCACATGTGGAGTTTGTCTAAACAATATTAGTATTTTTTAAGGACCCCTATATAATTATAATTAATTAATAATTGATATTATTTGAGGGTCTATGATTTATGAATAATCATTAAGAGCATAGGCAACCCATAATGTAATTAATTCCCCATAGGTAAATTTAATTAGCATGGTATATTTTCATATCTTTTACATGGGAACCCAATATTTTTAGGGATGTTAGGGAGTTTAGTTTTCTACACATAAACAAAAATGGTTTGGGATTTAAAAGTCTTTACTTCATGAATCATCAGTTTGAATATTTAGCTTTAAAATCCTTATAAACCCCTAAAAACTAGTTTTTAGAAAAATGGATATTATTTCAATAAAATCATCATGGATCAACCTTAAAAAATTTCACATGTCAATTAAACCTAGAGAGGATTATATAAATGTCAATTTTATGCATAGATTTGTATAGATGAGGGTAAAATTCATGTTTTTAATGTAAAAAAGCATGTAAAATAAATTTCAAGGCATTTCAATGAAATATAATCAATGGAGCTAAAATAAAAAGAGTTTTTATTCATATTAAAATATTTATTTGATCATAAATCATTCAAAAAGTGTCCCTACTAGCTCAATCAAAATGGCCAGTCTGCTGGAAAATGGAGCAAAATAGGCCTAGTCAACCCTGTTGACTAAGTGGTGAAGGTTTTCTCATCAAAATCACATACTTTATGATGAATAAAGTTTTTAAAGGTATAAATATTGGTTTTTTCAGGTTTCATGTGTTTTTATTATAGGTTTAATAGTGACTAGAATCACAAATTAGTAAAGGCCTTTTTGGTCTAAATGGCTTAGTTGATCAGCTTGTCAAGCTTGAGTTTGGCATTAGAATTAGTCATCAAAGAGTTAAATTTGAGTTAACATGACATATTTATTATTTTATAATCAATTATCATGTTAATTTAATTATTAAATATCAATTTTCATGCAAGGGAAGGCTAATTGGGATTGACTAGTTTTGAGCTCTAGTTGACTAATTATCAAGTACCACATCCACTCTTGATTTCCATGAAAAGGAGGACATTCTCATGTTCCAAATTAGATTCCAAATACTTCAAGTAAATTTCCATTTTGTATTTTTGAATAACATCATGCATGGAGAGGATTTGACTTGTCAAACTTGGGTCCACCATCTTATTCCTATGCTAACTTTGAAGATCATGTAAATTTTGTGGAGTTTTAAGATTTTTGATGAATTGTTTAAACATTGTAAAATGAGTTAGTATTTAATTAGTCAACCAAGACTAATCATTTTCCATTTTCAATGACACATTGGATTAGGTTATAATTTTGACATAGATATTGGCTTTTTCAAGCTATTTTTTATTATTCCTAACGCTGAAGCAAAAATTATAATCTAGACCATACATCAATAAAGTAGATTTTTATTTTTCATATGAGTTTTGATAGATAATAGAGTGTAATTAATTATGTATCATCATATAAGTGGGATTATATATCCATTTGGTAGGTCCCTTCCTCACCTATTGCTTTCTATCTCACCTTTTGCAGGTCATTTGAAGAGGTAAAAAGGAATCTTGTAATCCAAAATTCTTTCAATATTTCATCTAAAATATTTATTATTAAATAAAATATAGGAATTTTATTATTTTATATTCATGCATTAGTTTCAACATATTCTATAGGATTTAAACAATTTAGGTGCATCACCCCATTAGATAGGATTTCCCTTCAGTTTCCCTTCCCCTTTTCATCCAAAAATAGCAGTAATTAGTTTTAATAGATAAATATTAAGGTAACCAGACCTCTCTAAAGGTTATTCTCACTAAAAAGTCACCCATACTCTGAGAAGTTCTAATTGTATCATTTGGAGTGAGGGTGTGATTTATACATCCTCAAATAGGGTGCACTCTAGTGTGATAATAGTTTATGGCATGCCTGGTGGGACTACTTATTCACACTTTTGAATTATTATCTATGTATATAATTATATTATTCATTTACATATTTTAATTTTCATATTTGTATAATTTTTATTCCACCAAGAGTTGTCACAAGATCCTCTACAAAAGGAAAAGAAATAGATTTCTCTGAGCTATCTTTCCAATCAACAACGAAGAAGAAAGCCTCTCAGTCAAATCCAAATCATACACCTTCTATTACCCCTAATATTGAACAAAATTATCTTTTTCAAGCCAATATTATTCAACCAAATATTATTTTAAATCCTATAACTCAAATGGTTGTTACTATAAGATAGGTTTTTGTTACATTCAGTGGCAGTACTCCTCTAAATCTCTATCAATGGGATGATAGCCTAGTTTTTATTTTGAAGTATCTTCCTTATTTTATAGGAGAAAATCCAACAAATACTATAGAATAAATTATATATATTGATAATCTTTTTTCATTACATCATGTGACATAGGAAAATGTAGCAATGAGGTTGTTAGAAAATTCTTTAAAAGGGAAGGCACTTCAGTGGTACAGAGGTTTCACTCCTGCATCAATAAACAACTAAGATGAATCTAGAAAACTTATATGTAAACATTTATAATCATGAATTAATGGTGGATTTCAACTATAGATTCTAGAAGACTTGGGATAGAATTCCTACAATGATCAAGCCTACACACAACTATATTTTTTTGTATTATCTAAAGGCTCTTAATTCATATGTGGCTATCATGATTCAATCCATGGGAGGAAACACTTTACCTAAAACTTTTAAAGTAGTAATCAAAGCTAAAAATTACATTATACAAGAAGGTAAGTTATATCCAAAGCCACCAATGCTTCTATTTCTAGAGATCCATCCTCTTGCTCCAACTAGTACTCTAATTATAGAGTCATCAAAGTTTTATCAAATAGAAGGTGATACAAATAATAGATTGGGGAAGATATAGATTATTATCAAGGCTCAAAATAACAAGTTGGTTGCAATAGAGAGGCAAAAATATCCACCATATAGTCCATATCAGAATACTAATTAGAATAATTAGTCCAATAGGCCATCTTATCAATCCAATCAGCAAGGATAAGGGCAGAATTCTCAATCAAGGTAGTATAATCCTAATTCTGCAAGCAATTATAGAGCTATTATGACAACTCAAATAAACTATGCCCAAGAAGTACAATGGAAAAATCAATGAGATCAATAAAACAACATGTCAATGGCTCCAACTAGTGATATTTCTCATCAATATTTTATGCAACAAGGTTTAGTTATTCCTTCATTTGAAAACTAGCCACATTCTTAGAATAAGGAATCCTCTCTACCCTATGGAGAAATTCCTTCATTCAAAAAATTAGAAGTTATAAATAAAAAAGGAAAATGTAATGGTAAGGCACCTACTAAAACTACATTTGTGAACTTCCAAGAAGGTGAGAATTATTTTGAAGATATGGTTGTAAATCAATGTCAAGATTTACCTAATATTGAAAATTTAGTTATCACTCATACTAGATCCAAGAAAATAGCAATTGGTAATGGTTCAGGTCTTAAAAAGGTAGCCCCTTCTTCTCAACCACAACAAAATATGACTACACATGAGCTACCTCAAAAAATTTCAAATTAACAAGCTCAAGATACAAAAGATAAGAATGTGAAAAGGCATTACATTCCTCAATTAACACAACTTTTGGAAAATAATTTTGATCCTAAATTATATTAAATGGTATTCTCTTCTCCACTTATTATTGTGGATCACATGAAGAAGACTTCAGTATTAATTTCAATGTGAGATACACTGTTAATCCTAGGACAGAAGGAGTACTTGCAAGAGGAACTTTCAAAGCTAAATATCTCTAAGAGACCATATAAAAAGGAAAGAGTAAGTGATGTTATAACTAATTATATTATATTTATTGAGTCTTAATCTCTTAAGGTGACTAAGCCTCCTCCATTTCACCTTTATATTATCATTAGAGATTATCTTGTTCATAACTATATGATTAATAATGGGGCTAGTACCTCTATCATGCCAAAATTAATAATTGACAAGTTAGGATTATATTATGAACCCCATGAGAAATATTTATTGAAATTAGATGGATCTCTACTAAGAATTTATGTGTGTTGAAAGATCTAAAACTCATACTTTTTTCTTGTCCAAATTTCACCATTTTACAACATGTTGTTGTTGATGACCCACCTCCATATTTTATACTACCCTATCCAGAGATTTCAATACCAAAATAGTAGCTTACCTTTATTCATATTGGTCATACATAGTGTTTATAACCAGGTATGGAACCAAAGTAACTATTAGATATGAGCCTATTTCTAGAGTTCATCTTGAGCCATATATGCCAAATATGTAAAATGTCAATTGCAGTTTTTTAGAAGAAGATGATAACATCATTATATAAGAGCCTTCTAAGCCTCTTGAGGGTATAATAAATATTCTCTTGGATACATAGGCTGCTGAAAATGATGGATATAACACCTATAAAAGTATTTAAGATGTTGGTTTTAGATTCTATTGTATGCATGAAGAGGGTGATTTATTACCTAGTATCACTAGCTCAACACAAGATCAAGGAGTTTGGAATCTATTCTTTGATGGATTCAGAACAAAGAATGGAAGTGGGTATGGTGTAATATTGGTTTCACCAAAAAATCAAAGATATTATTCTTCTATTATATTTTAGTTCAGTTGTATTTATAATAATATAGAATATGAAGCTCTTATTTATGGTCTTCAATGGGCTAAAAAGAGGGATATTAAGCTCTTGTAGGTGAAAGGTGATAGTGAGTTAGTATTCTATCAAGTCATAGGTTTAAGTGAAGAAAATAATACTATTTGTAAGGCCTAAAAACATAGATTTTGGGATCTCATGTAATATTTCATTGTGTTTGACATTTGCTCCATTCCTAGAGGAGCAAATCGGCATGCTGATAGACCTGCTACTATAGGAACACAGTATGATATTCTATATCAAATTAAGGATAATAAAAATTAGACCAAAATCAAGGCTTTATGTAGGCCCTTAGTCCCAAATAATGATCTAAGTTGTCAAGTTTTTGATTCTAATAATCAAATAACATATTTCTTACATAATGAGGTAGAGTTTTGCCAAAGAAATCATGATAAATTGTAGGATCAATATGAAAATAAGATTTTTAAATTAAACTAAAAAAAGATGCCAAAAGGTTTGGTGACCTTATAAATCATTTTCAATGAATATGATAAGCTAAGGAAAGATAAGGTGAGCATTTATTACAATAAAGAGCACTATGAGCAAATTAGCATAGTTGAAGGTAAACTACTCAAGCTGGGTAATGTTAATACTGATTCTAAGAGAGTATATGTCATTTCATTATGTCAATAATTCATGGATATGTTTTCTTAGGAACACTACAATTTGAAAAGTTTTGATCTCAGATTAACACATCATACTATTGAACTAGAACAAGATGCAAAACTAGTAAGATAAAATCAAAGGCCTATCAACCCCAAGGTTGAAATTCTCATGAGGAAGGAGCTTATAAACCTGATTGAATCAGGTATTATTTTTCCTATAAATAATTCAATATGGGTAGCAAATATTCTACCAGTAATAAAGAAGAATGGATAGATAAGGTTATGTGTAGATTTTAGAGATATGAATAGAGTATCACTAAAAGACCACTATTTATTTCCTTCCATGGATAAAATCTTAGAGAGAGTATCATGTTTATAGAGATTATCTTTACTATATGGATACTCAAGATACAACTAGATATTGGTGAAAGAGAAATATCAATATAAAACAACTTTCATCACCAAATGGGGTACTTTTGCTTACAAGAAGATGACTTTTAGACTCTCGAATGCTAGAGCTACTTTAAAAAGGGCAATGGATGTTTCTTTTCATGGTCTTTTAATTTAAATGGTTTTATTCTATCTTGATGATATTAAATTATTTTAAAATAATCCTAATGATCATTTAACACACTTGAGAATTATTTTTGATGGATGTAGACAATTTGAAGTCTCATTGAATCCAAAGAAATGCATTTTTTTAGTGCATGAGGGGAAACTTCTTGATCATGTGGTGTCCAAATCTAGTCTTTCCAATGATCTAAAAAGGATAGAGGCAATACTTGATCTATCATTTCCTATGCACAAGAAAGGATTGTAGAACTTCTTGGGTAAAATAATCTTTATCAGAAGATTCATTCCTAGTTTTATAAAACTAGTAAAGCCACTTACTCAAATGATAAAGAAACACCAAGAGTTAACTCGGAGTAAAGAAGGTAAAAGGATCTTTAATTATATCAAGGAAGAAATCAACCAAGATCCTAATTTTCTCAATATATATTTTAGTAAGGATTTCTTCTTGTATTCTTTCTCTACTTCCAATATTATTTCAGCCATGTTTATGTAGCAAAATGATGAAGGTTTGGAAAAATCCATTGCTTTCTTTAGTCAAGATTTAGAAGATTATGAAGAGAGGTATTATTTTTTATAAAAACATATAATTTTTATAAGAGGTTTGAAAAAATTCATACATTTGGTTTCAAACAATAAGATTATACTAATGGTAGCTCATCCAAGTGTGAAGGATTTCATTCTCAACAAAGACTTGAGCAAAAAGAGAGTTTGATGGGTCACTAAATGTATGGAATATGATATTTAATTCAAGGTTACAAATATTATTTGAGGTAAATTATTATGTTAACATTTTGTATAATATGTAAAATAATATAAATAAATAATTTTGATAATTCAAGACACTCAACATGAAGTTATAAATATAACTCCTACAAGCTGGACATAAAACATTGCTAGATTTATTCAAACTGGAGAGTGTCTAAGGGGTTTGAATTCATAAAAAAGAAGAAACTTTAGGCTGAAATCATTACCATACATTATTATTTATGGATTTATTTTTAAAAAGGACATTAGAGGTATGCTTTTTAAGGTGTGTTGAAACTAGTCAATTTGACAAACTTTTTGAGCAATTTCATGATAGCCCTTCTGGAGGTCATTTTTTAGCCAAGACCACAACTTCAAAAATAATTAGATATGGTTATTTTTTTCCCAATTTATTTAGATATTCACATTCATGGGTTAGGAAATGTACAAAGTGTGTAATGTTTGTAGGGAAATAAAAACTAGCTACTATACCACTAAATCCAATTCAGGTTGAGTAGCCTTTCATGTAATGGGGTTTATATTTAATTAGAATGATTTATTCTCCATATAGTACTAGTCATAAGTGGGTCTTGATAGATATATACTATTTCACTATGTGGGTGGAAGTAGTGCCTTTGAAGGAGGCAAATGAGAGCTACGTGCTTGAATTCTATGAGAGCCTAGTCACTCATTTTGGAGCACCTTATACTATAATATCAAATAATGATTTGGAATTAAATAGTTAAAATGTATTTTAATGGGATATTGATCATATTATTTATTTTACATCTTCATCAAATTACTCTCCACAGGGTAATGGACTAGCTAAGTCCACTAACAAGAACTTGATTCAGATCATCAAAATAATAATGGAAGATAATCAGAGATCTTAGCATACAAAGTTGAGGATTGATATATGGGATGAGAAGATCACCCATAATAATTACATTGGTCATTCACCTCATCTCCTATTTAATGGAAGAGAAGCAAGGCTACCTATCTCATTGGAACTTTTAACTTTGGAGCTTACACACTAGCTAGAGTTTCTATAAAGTGATGCAATGAAAGTCAAGATGAATGAACTAAGAGAATTAGAGGAGATAATAGATGATCCTATGAAAAATATGTGGTCAAATAAAAACAAGTAAATAGGACATTTTATAATAGAGCTTCATCAAAAACGTTTCAACAAGGAGACATAGTACTCAAATGGGATGAAGAATGTGAAAAGCTAGGTAAGCACTCCAAATTTGAAAACCTTTGGAGTGGACCTTATATTATCATTTATTTTAATAATAACAATTATTTCTCTCTCTCTCTCTCTCTCTATATATATATATATATATATATATATATATATATATATATTGAGTGGAGAAGATATTCCCATTCCTAAGAATGAGATGTTTCTTAAATATTGCTATTTGGAGAGTCACTCCTTTGTACATAGTCATAGTTTCATCTCTCTAAGTGATTTTATACACATGTTTTCAGTAGTTGGTTTTTCATTTTCTAGTATTTATTTTTTTCCTTTATAATTTAATATGTTCACATGTTTTTTTTTGTTTGTGTTAGTTTCTCATGTTATGTCTTGGTCTGCAAGCTTTTCCACTTTCAATGTATGTCCTATTCTATCCTTACTAGAGTTTTTGAGTTATTTTGACCATCAAGTTGGTCAACCCCAAAAAATTTCCAAATTTTTTATTAATTTGGATTTTCAAGGATAGATTACTACCCCTCTCATTTAAAACTTTCAAAAATCTAGTCCTTACTCTTTTACAGTTGGTCAAACTAGTGGATTATGGTCTAAAAATATAAATTTTGGCCAAAAATGTCAAAAAATGGGGTAAAAATCATAAAATATGGCTTCAAAATTCATTTAATTATCTCAAAATTTATTTTACTAGGTTTGGAAAGGTGAAAATAGCTTAAGTCTAAAGTTTCAAACTTTAAAAAGGTCATTTGATATGTCATATAAGCCAAAAAGGGCCCTTTTTCACCCACACGTTCCAATTTTGCAAGTTTTAAAAATGAAAAAGGTTTCAAAAATATAGATTTTCATGAGACGCATCTAATTATTCTCCAAACTTATATTTCAAGTGGTTAAAGTGTAAGTTGGCTTTTAAAAGGGAAAAACACTCTTTTTCCCTTCATTTTCAAGCAATAGTACGTAATTCATATGGAAGCCATACATCCAAGGCAGGGTTTAGAATTTTTACGTTACTACCAAGATTCATCAAGATTTTAAT
Organism: Torreya grandis; assembly: GCA_037957365.1. NCBI lineage: Eukaryota > Viridiplantae > Streptophyta > Pinopsida > Cupressales > Taxaceae > Torreya > Torreya grandis. The sequence continues at coordinate 69,029 of JARHVA010006655.1, forward strand.
CACTTTTCATTTTTGTATATGGCCTAAATCAGCCTTCTTTTGTTACTTGATTAGTTGGCACAAATAGGCCTACCCGTAGGTTTTTAGTGGTATTGTTTTATTATAGGAGAGGGAAGGTCTAAAATATGGGGTGAAAAAAGTAGACTCAGAGGGATTCCTAATGGTCTAAGTGGTTTATCAATTGGATTCCCAAATATCATGAACCATTTAGTTGAATATAGGTTAATATTTGTTGCCTAGCATCTAGAAAGGCAACTAGTTTTCTCCAATTTTTCCTCACCTAAGAAGAGTTTCAAGTAAATTCAACTTGTTCCAAAATATTGAAGACTTTATATTTTTTTTTGTTATCCTTTAGGTGTTCTTAATCTACTTTAAGGTCAAATAGAGGTCTCAAACTTATCCAATTAATCTACAATATTGGCAAGCTTGCAAGGGTGAATTGTATGGTCATAGGAGAAGTCAACTTCAAGTTTTCAAGAAATTCATGTTTGCAGGGGTTTCTATCATGTTTTTCATGTTTTCAATTATTTCTCAAATAAATCATTTGCTTATCCATCTCCATGATTCAAGGTGTCTCAATGGGCTATTTTAGCATAAATTAAGGTTTTTTTGCAAATTTTGAGGTTTTTGAAGAAAACTATGATTCATTCTTGCCCTGTTGCCCTCCAATGGTATTCAAATTTATATGAAGTTGTTATGATGATTCCTTATTTTCATAGTTCTCTTTATCTTAGCCTAGTCATATTATTCCATGCCCCTTTCCCACCTCCACCTCATTTCACCCATACCACTATCATACTTTTTTATTTTCCACTGTGTTTTTTATTCATTCACCTTCATTTCATGTTTTTCCCATCATCTTTCATCATCCATTATCCCTACCACCCTCACCCATCTCCATCATGTAGTTTCATCTCATGAGTGTAAAGTTTGATGAAGGACCATTAGAGGCATGATCAAGGAGGTTATAGGCTAATTGAAGTATCAAATGTATGAATATGACCACCTACAATAGTATACAATAGTCAAGGTGTTTGATGTTGTAATGAAGGTAAAGCACATGAGAGATACCTAAGGGCCTATACACAACAAGTCACCTTACTTGATCTTAAAGGGCCAAAGGTTAATCAATAGGAAACATGAACATGAGAACAAGAGTTTTTAGACCTTGGATATCATAAGTACAGTCATGGTTAAGGGATGAAATAATTTGAAACCCTAGGTTACTTTAAAAGGAAGTGAAAGAGGGGTTTGAACCTTATTGTAAGCTTTATGAAATATGAGGAACATGTAGTGGTATTAGAGATTGTAAAATACAAAAGATAATCATATTAAATATATTCACCTATAGTAGGTTAATCAAGGGGAAACATGAACATGAGAACAAGATTTTGTCAACCTTGGATATCATAAGTACAATTATGGCTAAGGGATGAAACAATTTGAAATCCTAGCTTATTTCAAAAAGAAGTGAAGGAGGCGTTTGAACCTTGTTGCAAGATTTATGAAATATGAGGAACATGTAGTGGTATTAGAGATTGTAAATATAAAAGACAATCATATTCAAGATATTTACCTATAGTTCTCTCCCTTAATGAAAACATAATTAGTGTACTTAATACAAAGTCTATGATCAAAAGAATTAGGTGATAAGGCTAGTGGTTTTTATCAGGGAAATGTTTCAAGGGAACAAGTTTATAAGCTATAAATATCTTTTGAGGGGAAAAAAATGGAGAATAAAGTATGATTAAGACTTAGACACGCTTCAAACTAATAATAACAAGCCTTTTTCAAAGCTACATCAATTTTTTTCTTTATGGATTTTGACTTGAAAGGTTTTAATCACCAAATGCATAGGTATGTGTGATAGTTAATTAATTCCATACAAGACATATGAAGGGTTTGGTTATTATTTGAGTGGAGACAAGGAACATAAAAGGTATTCTACAGGCCTTAAGTAACTCAAAAGTATTGTTAGACACCTTCAACCAACACCAAGAAACTCATCTATATCCCTCAAAGGAGGCCTACAATTTCCAAGCCTAATCTTTAATGTGTATCAAGAAGATTTGACTCAATTGTGTGATTTCATCTTATTTTTAAGTATTTCATAATGGTTTTTAGAAGGAAAATGATTTTTCATGCTTGTACTTTAGGCATATTGGTTTACAGTGCCTAGAATCCTTGCAATCACTATGGTTTAATCTTGTAGGCTTATGAGTGTATGCAATTATATGGTTTAAGGATCAGCTATCATTATCAAATGAACCATGAAATAAAAAAGAACTAAAATTTTGAAAAAATGCATATGAACCTATAATAGTTAAATACACCTGTAGGACCTAAAGGGCATTCTTATAGGCATGTGCTTTTTGAGGAACCCTAAACGGTAATAGAATGGCCTTTGAGGTTCAAGGAGGCTAGTTTTGGTTGGTACAAGCATAGGTATCATTTGATATTGTTTATTTCATGATGTTTAAAAGGAAAGAGGGGAATTCCAAGTCTAAATAAGGGCTTAATAACCTAAATACTTACCTACTACCCTAAGGCTAGACCTACAGCCAGTTAGGTAGGAGTGCTAGACTAAGATATTTCAAGGCTTAAAAAGGGTATTTTGATCAAAAAAGTCATGGATAGGCTTGAGGTTTATGATCTTAGTACATGGTAATTTTCAATTTTGATTTGAAGTTTTCAAGTAGGGTTTAAGGAAGGAAAATCACACCTACAATAAGTAGTAACACAATCAAATATATTCTTGAGGTATGATCATAATGAACTTTTGATAGAGACATATGCATATATAAATATATGGTCATAAGGGATCAACGATTTAAGTGATCATAAGTAAGGAGAGATTATAAGCCCTAAAAACTCTACTTACAGTCACCAAAATGAACCATATAGGTCTAATTAATAATCAAGTGGTGGGTTTTGACCATCTTTAACGTGCCTAGGTACATGTTTGGATGCATCTAAATCTCAAGGAATTTTAATGGGTTTAAGGATATTGATGGAGTATCTTATTCCCCTAATACCATTCTACAAAAAACCTTAAATCAGATACAACTTTCACATGAAGGGTATGTCGTCTGGTTGATAAAATAATGTGTTAAGGTTCCCCTTTAAAGTATTTTTATCCTTATGTAAAAATGGTGTTTTCAAAGCATATTTGTCATGCCTAAGACTCAAGTGAACATATCATATTTTTCACACTCTATAATATCTAAATTATTCTTGTCTTAGTCCATACAAGGGCCTTTAAGTTAAAAAATATAGTCAAGTACTCAATTAAGGGTTAGGTTAAAATATATTTGAAAGTAGGGGACAAGTTTGTATTTTGAGGAATGGATGCCATCAAAAGGGCCAAATGAGATTTTAAAATAAAATGAATTGAAATCTAGAGTATGATAGTGAGGTTTTAAATACCTAATGCTACGTTGCCACCAAAAGTATCTGCTTATAGTTAGTATGAGGAAATACAATCACCATAGTCTTAAAGAGTTTCTTGAGGCTAATGGCACACAAAGGGTTTCATGAAGTTGTAAAAGGTTATATGATAATTGTTTCTATGCAAAATTGCTTTCTACATTCAAAGAAGAAATAAGAAACTAAAAGAAATGGTCAAGGCTAGAAGATACCTGATAAAGTCGTGCACACCGAAATCAGACGTTGGAAGATTCTCCTCTTTGGCTGTGGAGGAATGACACCTGCAAAGAAGAAAAGGCTGAAACACGGAAAAACATTAGTCAAAGGATATGGTGGGCTGTCAGGCGAACGCCCGATCCCAGAAGTATGAAGACTTCCTAGAAGGATATCAACCCACTGATAACAAAGCAGAATAATGGATGAAAGTAGATAATAAAAGATAAAATGACAGAAATAAATGACAGAAAATAAAATGTGTACCTGATAATGAGGCACTGTTCTGCACAGTCACCGGCGTCGGTCTCTGTGGTGCCGACGTCGGTAAGGGAAGGTGCCGGCATCGGTCAAACTGCCGGCGTCGGTTGGGGTAGTGACCAGCGTCAGTCTAGGCAATAGGCTTGGACGGGATTTAGGTAGGGTCTGGTCGAGTCTAGACAGAGTCTAGTCTGGGCTTGGTCTGTGGACGGGTCTGTGGACGTACAAAATGGTCTGGGAGAGTCTGGTTTTAGTTGAAGGTCTGTGCAGAGGTCTAGGATAATGGATAAAATGTCGAAAAGGGACAGAGAGATAAAGGAGGCCAATCAGGAAAAATAGGAATCCGGGTTTGCCTGGTTTGGTTAACAGTCTAGGTTGGGGAAAAGAAGTGCTGAATCTAGTTTAAAAGCAGATGACTAAAAAGCATAATGAAAACACAAACAGAGTACTTACTTGTGCCCTACTGAAGAAAATGGTGTAGGTTGGTGTCCTGTTGCTGGTGATGCCGGATGTGAAGTCCTATTGCTGATGGAGAATCCCTGTTGTTCACTTGCAGAAGCTTGTTGTGTACTTGAGGGAGAGAGTGAGATTGATTGGCAGAGAGGTCCAGTGAAAGGACGGATACAAGGGTCTGATGCAAAGCTTCAAGAGTCTGGATGCCAGAGAGAGATGCAAAGAGCGAAGAGTGTTGATTGCAAAGCTTTAAGAGTCTGGATGCCAGAGAGAGACGCAGAGAGCGAAGAGTGTTGATTACAAGAGTCTGTGAATGTCAGAGTTCGGAGGTCGATTGATTGATTGATCGGTTGATTCATTGATTGATTGATTGATGCTGATGAAGGCAAGGGGCAGTTTGAGAGACGATTCGATAACCGTTCAGGAAACCGAATGATAACTGATTACGGATAACGGTAAGGTGATCGACGTCGGTAGGATTGCCGACGTCGGCCGATAAGTGACCGACGTCGGCGAAATCGGCCGGGAAAAGACCGTCATTGGCAGATGCACAATGGGGATAGAGTCTAGTTTTAGCTCTGTGCTCATTTTTACATGCTGCCAGGGTCAAGGCTAATGGAAAAATTGATCGACAAGGGTTAAATAGGTGAAGAAGAATAAGACGGGGAAGGACCAGGGGAGTCGACACGATTTCGGTGTCTACATTTGCCCCTTTTTGTCTTGTTGGTTGTTCTGGATAAACTGCAAGACAAAAATAGGAGTGATTGCCCCAGGTGAGGAATAAGGTTGATTTTGTCTTGTTGGTTGTTCGAATGAACTGCAAGACAAAAACAGGTAGCGGATTGCCTTGAGTATGGATAATGTATTCCCCCTCAAAGCAGGAGTCGAGGGAAGGGAACCGGGAATCGGGTGCTGATTTGATAAAGAGTGGATGAAAAAAGGGTGAGGGTAAATGCTGCAAAAGGTGTGATTGTGCACATACCACTGCACGAGATGGTCAGGTCAAAAGTGTCACAGGTCAAGGGTCGAGGAGTGCCAAAATTGAGATAACCGGGCCCCAGCATTTAGGCGTCTGCTGATCGGGTTACTCAATCTAAGCTGAAGCTCCAAATGGGTCGTCGCGTTCTAGGTATCCCAAGCTCAGGAAGTGCTCCTAGAAACACGAAAAAGTCACAAGTAGTGCGGATCAACCGGCTTGCGATCCTATACTTGTGAGGGTCCAAAAAGGTCTGCGCACAATTCTGCGAACCAGTCATGAGGTAGCATATATGCAAAAAACAACCAAGGCAACATTGGCTTGAAAGTAGTCGAAGGTCGAAGGAGATACGCATGATCTCCAATGGTCATTGGTCAAGGGGATGGATGGATGAAAGGATGTGGCCGAGCTAACCTCAAAAAATGTCATGTGATCTGAGTGCTGCCTACATAGCCCTTGTGTGAAGGACCTCAGGCCAATGTAGTTCTCCTTAAAAGGGAGGAATGGTCAAAGAAAATGATTGGTCAAAGTTGGCGGAGTTGGGCATGATCAAAGTCACAGAAGAGAAGGTTTGTCCATCAAAGAGATGAACAAATGGGGGGTGGTCGAGCTAACCTCAGAGGATGTGTTATCTGAGTGCTGCCTACATAGCCCTGGTCATAGGGCCTCAGACCAATGTAGTTCGGGCAAAGGGTCCGAGTAGTAGACAGGTGGTCAAAATGGTTGATAGATTGGTCTTGGTCATGATGAAATGATGAGGAGAAAAGATGTTGCAGCCTATTCCAAATGGTGTATTCCGCAACATAGGTCGAGAGGTCTTTCATCCCTAGCAATTTTCCATAGTCGTGATGGATGTATGCTAAAAATGAATTGAGGTCTATTTATGCTTCAACAAGTATTGGTTTATGCTTAACATAAATTGTAGCGGGTCAATAGTTTCCATGTGTATTGGTGCCCATAGAAACTAGGGTGAACAGGTTATGGGAGTGGTCTGAAAAGAGAGTTGAGTCGAGTGGATAAGTAATGAAGGTGAATGTGACCAAAGTGCAAAAGAAGTGAAAAGCATATTGCTCTTTCATTGACAAGGACCAAAAAGATAGCATAGATAAGGGTTATGAGAACCAAGAGCCCCATTCATGCGTGACGTCGTTGACCATAGTTATGTTAGAGCGATAATCGAATCACTTCGACATTAAAGTGAGCTCGAAGTCCCGTGAGCAGGTGATAGGAGGAGGAAAGAGGGTAACCCATTTTAAGAGCAGAGATAACTATGCCCCTTTTTATAGGAGACCCTGAGACAACCATAAGTCAAGTCCATGACCTTTTTTTTTTTGACGCAGACTGATCAATGCGGGAAGCCTGCATAGAGATGTCATTTGCTTGGTGGTCAGTTGTGAAGCTAATAAATGTGGGAAGCTTCTAAAATAGTGATGTTTATTGCCAGTTTAGTCATAGCCATCCTTCGAGGGAGTGGTCTAGATTTTTGTTTAATATAAGGGCTTTTGAATAGATATCCTTCGAGGGAGTAGTCTATTAATTACAACAATAATATGACAGCTGTCCTTTGAGGGAGCAGTCTGCCTTTTGATTTTGATATTGATATAGTGACCATGGATATTGTGACATCTTGATTTATTTTTATAGAAATGTGAGTCATGGACAAGATTATATAAGGTCAAGGGCTCCCTTTTATTAGGACAAAGCATCCATACATCATAAAAGGGTTATAAGAATGTGTAAAGAGGAATAGGGTTGAAAGGAAGTAGGATTAAGAGGACGGGGATTGCTCAAGGGACGAGCTCAAGTTAAGTGTCAAGTGGACGAATACTCGACTAGCAGTAGAATGGTCGCAGATGCAACGCATTAAGAGGCTCAGGTTCTAGTCGTCCATCAAGAGAAGACAGACGATAAGTCCCTGATCCATACTTGTGCGTGATAATAAAAGGTCTGAGCCAATTAGGAGCAAACTTGCCTCGTTTACTTTGCTCCATATTGGTCACGTGTTGATTGATGAGTGGATGTGAAGTTGGTTGATATGTTTGTTGATTGATCGAGACTTGTTGAATGTTTTGATAAAAAGGTTGGTTGAATGTTTAGTTGAGATTTGGTCATTTGATAGTTGGTCAATGGTTGGTCAAGGGTTAACTGGTTGGTATTTGGTCTTTGGTTGGGTCGAATGTTTGGTTGAGGTTGGGTTAAATGTTTGGTTGCTGGTCTGATTGAGGTTAAGTTGAAAGAGTGATTGATATGTGGTCGAGATTGTGTTGAAAAATTGGTCTAGGTTTGGATGAAGGTTGAATTCCCCCAGCGGCTAGGGAGAATGTTTGACGGATTGGTTAAGTTCGATTGAGGTTTAGTGGTAAGATGGATTGTGTTGATGTCGAATAAGGGGGTTAAAGGCGGTGAAGGGACCCTAGTCTGGTGTGGAGATCCCGATTTAGGTGATGAGATTGGAGAGGCATGGGTTGGTGTTGATGATTTGTTGGAGGGGGGGTCAAGAGGATCCTTGATGAGAAAGGAATCCTTTCTCCATTGTTGACGAATGACAGCTTTAAGAGCGTAACAACGCTCAGTGTCATGTCCCAGAGTGTGATGATAATGACAGAATGTAGAGTTGTCGAACCAAGATGGCCTTGATCCGAGAGTTGATGAGTGGGGTGGTGTTGAAGGTTTATTGATGATGTGGTTGAGAAGAAGGGTGTCATTCCCAAGACATTGGTGAATGGCAACCTTGAGGGCACAACAATGTTCGGTGTCGTGCCCAGGCGTGCGATGGTACGCACAAACCTGAGTGTTGTCGAACCAGGGTGGTTTTGGTTTGAGAGATTGATTTGGTCTAAAAGGCGGGAGATAGATATGAGAGGACTGCAATAATTGCTGTAATAGCAAGGCATAAGAACCTGCTAACGGGTCTGAGTGTCTTGTTGCAGTGAGGGTTGGTGATTTTGGTTTGAGAGGCGTAAGATGCATTGATCGATGGTTTGGAGGAGGTATAAGTCTAACGGGTTGAAGGAGTAATGGAGGCGATGTGCCTCTGTGAAGTATGGGAGTGGGAAGCACTCCGAGTAAAGTAGACGGATGTGGGCCCAAGATTGAAGGTAATGACGAAGATAGGGGAGGAGGCCTCCGGTGTGGTTTAGTAGCCTTCTTTGGTTTGAGTTGAGGGCCACCTTTGTGCGAGGTGAGGTTAGATGTGGGGCGAACACCAAGAAGTTTGATCGCTTTGGGCATGATGGAGGCCTACGCTGGTTTGGGCTTAGATGTGGATGGTTCTTCTCTCAATGGAGAAGGGATTGAAGGTGTGGGCTCTTTAAGAGGAAAGAGCGTCGGAGTAGTCATGGCTTCTGCGTGTGGTTAAGGAGTCAAAAAGGTATGATCATCTATGGATGATAATAAGGATGAAGGCGAGGTAGCTGGTGTTGATGTGGTCAAAGCGTCCTCCAATATGGGAGAAGTCGATGGAGGACAAGTAGGAGAAGAAAGTTCTTCACCATGTGGAGGAGGTATAGGGGAAGAAGGGTCTTCCACCTGTGAAAGAGGTTGGTCAGGGATAAGAGAAAAGATAGTGTCGACTGTGTGTATATCATGGTCTTGAGGGTCATTGATCATGGTTTGGACGTTGTCTTGGGTAGGCGGGTGATTAGAAAAGGGTTGCTTGAAGATGTCAAGGTTTTGGTTGGGCGGTGCATTCGGGTTATCTAAAATAAGATCCCCCTTGTCAAGCATGTCCTGTATGATGTTTTTGAAAGTTTGACAGTGATCCATGTCATGGCCTTTGACACGGTGATAGTTGCAAAAGTGGTTTTCCCTGTACCATGCAGGGATAGGTGTTGAGGGGTCGAATTGATGTGGTCAGATTGAAGGGAGATTGAGGACCCCCTGCTTGACGAGTTTATCCAACATAGAGGTATATGACTCTCTAATTGGAGTGAATTGACGCTGTATGGATTGATGTTGAAAATGTTTATTGATGTAGTCTAATGTTGAAGATGATGGTCGGTTGGTTATTTTTGAAGATGGTGGTCTAAAGATGACAGTGTTTGCCGACCCCTTAGATTGAGAGTGGGCATAAGAAGGTCTGGAAGAAGAATGGTCATTGGTTCTTGCATTGGTGTTACACAATTTGACCTTATCTTCTTCAATGGCGCGGAGTTCAAGCTTTCGGGCCATGGTGAAGGCCTCATCGAAAGTGTGGAATGTTTGAACCCGCAAGGTGGATGAGATGTGACTGGTACATGCTCGAGAAAAGAGCTCAATGAGCTCAGGTTGAGGCAAGGAGAAGGAGAGCTGGTTAATCAAGCCTCTCCAACAGGCGACAAAATTGACTATTGATTCGTCGTCAAATTGTCTAATGGAGTAAAGGTCTGTGATCGAGACTTGTTTAGTGATATTGATAGAAAAATGGTCAACGAATAGTTGGGCGAGTTGAATGAATGAAAAGATAGAATGTCTGGCAAGAGAGTTATACTAGTCAAGGGCAGGGCCAGAAAGAGACATAGGAAACGTGCGTAGAAGTAACGCATCGTCGTGGGCGATAAGGTAACAGGCATGTCTAAATGCTCGTAAGTGTTGTTGTGGGTCTTCCTTACTCTGAAAGTGAGTAAATTTAGGAAGCTCCCAATGGTTGGGGTATGGTCGGATAGGGACAAAAGGATGGATGGGCTCGTTGTAAATTTGGTCATATGAAGAGACATTGCTTGAACTGGAGATAGAAGCTTCGAGACTGGACATTTTATCCATCAGCATCTTGATGACATCTACTGACGGATTGGTGGACGGAGTGCCCCCTAGGTTGTAAGGCGCTTGAAAGATGCTAGAAGAGGCGTACGACGTAGTCGGTTGTATAAGTAAGGGCGCAACATACGGATGACTAGTTGCAGGGGCAGAAGTAGAGGCTAAGGGTGGTTGGGTTATGAAGGTAGAAGGCATACGCTGACCAGATATCACCAAAGGTGGTTGTGTGGCGGCATGGACAAAAGAGGAGGTAGGCACTCCTGCGTATATTGGTGCAAGAGTGTGTGGGGTCAAGACAATCAAGTTCTGGTATGATGTAGAACTTGGTTGAATTGAAGGTGGTTGAGGGGGTAACGAAACCCCGGTGGAGGTTGGTCTAAAAATAGACGAGGAGGTCGAACTTTGCGTATAGGCCATAGTCAGGTTAATGGTCGAGGCGAAACATTGAGTCGTAAAAGGTTGGGTGGCGAACGGTGTTGATGCTATCGCCACGTTGCCCGAAAGGTCTCGCGTTGGGTTTCTCGCGAGATAGTTTTGGAGGGCTGCGGTATTGAGGTCCAAGAATCTTGCAAAATCTTGGTCCCCTTCTGGGATGATAGGCGTCTGGGTTGGAGATGGTCTAGTAGGAATTCTTTCGGTCTCCGAGTAGAACTCCATTATAGGATTGGTTATAGACGGGGTAGGCGAAAGTGGTTGACGTCTAGCGTGGTCAAGAAGAGCCTTGGTTTGACTGCGTGTCAAAACCATTCAAGGCAGGAAAGAACGTCCTCACAAGCTCAAACAAGCAGATAAGAACTAAAAAGATGAAGAACACAAGCAGATCCTAAAACCCTAGAAGTAAATTATTAGGATTATAGTGGCTTATGCCTTAGAATGTGTGTAGAGGAAGATTGGCTTTGTGAGTCAGGTCCTAGAAGAAGCAGTCTATGGATGGTTTCGGGTTTGGTTATGGTGCTCAAAAGTCTATGTTAGGTTTGATACGCGGCTTGGTGCTAAGGAGCAAGCTCCCCTCACTTCACGATTCCAGTGGTTAGCTGGTTTCGCTTAGCCAAAATATACCTCGCCTATAGTTTAGACTCTGCCAGAGAACAGAGTGGGCTTTCCCCTTGGTGATGAAATCCAAGTGAGATCGCCGGGATGGGTAAGGTATCCACTGGGGGATGAAATCCCAGTCGGGCCTTGTCTCAGGTGAGTTAAAATGTTTGTTTTGTGCGAGTGGTTTGGTTGTGTAACATCAAGTGATCTAGATTAATTCAATATGGTGTGGTCTAAAAGATGCAGGCAAACAGAAATGAATGCAAAGTGTTTTAATGCCCAAGTCGAAATGTTTGTTCGTATGAAGATGAATGGAGAAAGAGTCGAAGAATATGAGTTTTAGCTAGTCTAGAAGTGCAAGAAAGAAAGAAATGTTCATTTTAGTCCTGCTTATGATGTCGTTTAAGAAAAGATGAAAGGAGGCGAAAAGGAAGGAACCTAATGCACCTATATGAATGAAAGGAAGAGGAACCCGAGGAAGAACCTAAGGTCCCACTGGGCATGCCAGAATGTTTCTATGCAAAATTGCTTTCTACATTCAAAGAAGAAATAAGAAACTAAAAGAAATGGTCAAGGCTAGAAGATACCTGATAAAGTCGTGCGCACCAAAATCAGACGTTGGAAGATTCTCCTCTTTGGCTGTGGAGGAATGACACCTGCAAAGAAGAAAAGGCTAAAACACGGAAAAACGTTAGTCAAAGGATATGGTGGGCTGTCAGGCGAACGCCTGATCCCAGAAGTACGAAGACTTCCTAGAAGGATATCAACCCATTGATAACAAAGCAGAATATTGGACGAAAGTAGATAATAAAAGATAAAATGACAGAAATAAATGACAGAAAATAAAATGCGTACCTGATAATGAGGCACTGTTCTGTATAGTCACCGGCGTAGGTCTCTGTGGTGCCAACGTCGGTAAGGGAAGGTGCCGGCATCGGTCAAACTGCTGGCATCAGTTGGGGTAGTGACCGACATCGGTCTAGGCAATAGGCTTGGATGGGATTTAGGCAGGGTCTGGTCGAGTCTGGACAGAGTCTGGTCTGGGCTTGGTCTGTGGACGGGTCTGTGGACGTACAAAATGGTCTGGGAGAGTCTGGTTTTAGTTGAAGGTCTGTGCAGAGGTTTAGGATAATGGACAAAATGTCGAAAAGGGACAGAGAGATAAAGGAGGCCAATCAGGGAAAATAGGAATCCGGGTCTGCCTGGTTTGGTTAACAGTCTAGGTTGGGGAAAAGAATTGTTGAATCTAGTTTAAAAGCAGATGACTAGAAAGCATAATGAAAACACAAATAGAGTACTTACTTATGCCCTGCTGAAGAAAATGGTGTAGGTTGGTGTCCTGTTGCTGGTGATGCCAGATGTGAAGTCCTGTTGCTGATGGAGAATCCCTATTGTTCACTTGTAGAAGCTTGTTGTGTACCTGAGGGAGAGAGTCAGATTGATTGGCAGAGAGGTCCAGTGAAAGGATGGATACAAGGGTCTGATGTAAAGCTTCAAGAGTCTGGATGCCAAAGAGAGACGTAGAGAGCGAAGAGTGTTGATTGCAAGAGTCTGTGAATGTCAGAGTTCGGAGGTCGATTGATTGATTGATCGGTTGATTCATTGATTGATTGATTGATGCTGATGAAGGCAAGGGGCGGTTCGAGAGATGGTTCGATAACCGTTCGGGAAACCGAATGATAACTGATTACGGATAACGGTAAGGTGACCGACGTTGGCAGGATTGCCGACGTTGGCCGATAAGTGACTGACGTCGGCGACATCGGCCGGGAAAAGACCGTCGTCGGCAGATGCACAATGGGGATAGAGTCTAGTTTTAGCTCTGTGCTCATTTTTACATGCTGCCAGGGTCAAGGCTAATGGAAAAAGTGATCGACAAGGGTTAAATAGGCGAAGAAGAATAAGACGGGGAAGGACCAGGGGAGTCGACATGATTTTGGTGTCTACAATAATATATAAGGTAATATGATTCAAAGGTCATGAAAGAGACATTCAAAACAATTATATACAGTAGTTTAATCCTTGAATACCATGCTACAATTGTGATAAGGGCATAGGCTTTTCCTTAAGCTTGTATCAAGGTCATAATCATGGTCAAAGAAGGTTAGTAAATTTAAGAGGTTGATTCAATAAGCAAGGATTTGTTTCCAACATAAAAATGGTCATAGCAAGTACATGAACATAGTCAAATTGAATTATCCTTCATATACCCCTATAGTCACTTAAGATACAGTCACCTCCATGACTTTTTCATGTAACTCGAGGGTTAATGGTTTCTTAAAGTTATATCAAATGCAAAGAAGACATAAAAACAATGATAATTATTAAATAATAACTTTAATTTGTGGTTAAATAAAAATTCCAACTCGAGATTGAAGATCATAGAACAAGTCCATTATACAAAATATGCTAACGAGAAACCTATTTGCCTTATTTGAGGCTCAAAATTATGCTTAAAACATGGGTAGAGGATTTTTCCAAACTCTTGAACATCATATTGAGATAATTGAATATTTTTTTGACCTTGAAAACATATCAGACACCATGAAAACACCTCCAAAACACTAAAAAATAGTCAATTATACAAATAGTCCATACATATGGGTCATTTTTAAGGGAAAATTCAAGTTTTTGGGAGCTACAAGTGGAATCAAGACTGGAAATTTTGTACACAAGGTAATAATGAGTTGAATAACATTTTGAAAAAATTTCATGACCATTGTATGAGTGTAGATACTCATTTTTTTAATCTTAGACCTTAGCCTATTCGTTTGAGGTCACCATTGGAGAATGCTTCATTTTGGAATGCTATAGAGGCTTATAAGCCAAGGTAATGGATTTAAAATCATTTAATGTTGTTTTTAAATCATAATTGGACTTATATAGAGTGTAAAATCTCCAAATTTTATGCAAACCATGGTCATACAGGCTTATGCAAGTAAATAGGCACATGGGCCAAAAAGGCATTTTTGGACTTTTCAAGAAAAAAGGACTTTCAAATTATTTTTATAGAATTTTAAATGTCTCATGATAATTTTTTCAGGATTTTATAATCTAGGAAGTAACTATTTTTATTTTGGTGAAGTTTTTCACTATTTTTAGTTCTAGGCACCCTTCCAAGCCTCCTATTCAGATACTCATATTGTTCACCATATGTGGAGTTTGGATGAATGATATTAGAATGTTTTGAGGACCCATATGTAATTATAATTAATTAATAATTTATATTATTTGATTGGTTGTGATTTATGAACAATCACTAAGAGTGTAGGCAACCTAGAATGTAGTCAATTCCCTAGAGGCAAATTTTATTTACATGGTAAATTTTCATATATTTTGCATGGGAATCCAATATTTTAAAGGATTTCAAGGGGTTTAGTGTGATACACATTAATGGAAATGGTTTGGGATTCAGAGGTCTGTACTTCATGAATCATCAGTTTTAAAATTCATCTTTAAAACCCTCTTAAACCCCTAAAAACCCAATTTTAAGAAAAATGGATTTTATTGCATAAAATCATCATGGATCAACCTTAAAACTTTTAAAATGTTACTTTATATTGATTATTCCATAAATGTCAATTTTATGCATAGAGTTGTATAGATGAGGGCAATAATCATGTTTTTTGTGGAAAAAACATGTAAAATGAAGTTTAGGGTAGTTTAATGGAATATAATCAATAGATATCAAATCCTAAGACTTTTTTTTCATCCTCAAGATCTTATTTTTATCAAATATAATCCCAAAAAAATTCCTACCAGCATGATCAAAATGGCCAATCTGCTAGAAGATGGAGTAAAATAGGCCTAATCAACGCTGCTAACTAAGTGGCAAAGGTTTTCTCATTAAAATCACATATTTTATGATTAATAAAGTTTTTAAAGGTATAATTATTGTTTTTTTAAGGTTTTATGTATTCTTATTTTAGGTTTAATTGTTACCAAAAACACAGGTTAACCTTTAGGCCTTTTTGGTCTAAATGGCTTAGTTGATCAACTTGTCAACATTGAGTTTGGCATTGGAATTGGTAATCAAGGAGTTAAATTTGAGTTTCCATTCCATATTTATTATTTTATCATGAATTATCATGTGCATTTCATTTTTTAAGATCAATTTTCATGCAAGGAAAGGATAATTGGGGTTGACTAGTTTTGAGCTCTAGTTGACTAATTGTCATGTGCCACATCCACTCTTGATTTCCATGCAAAGGAGGAAATTAACATGTTAAAAATAAGATTAAAAACACTTAAAGTAAATTTAATTTTTATATTTTTTCATATCATCATGCATAGAGAGGATTTGACTTGTCAAACTTGGGCTAGCTATCTTATTCCTAAACTTTGAAGATCATGCAAATTTTGTGGAGTTTTAAGATTTTTGATGAATTGTTTAAATTTTTTAAAAGGATTTAGTCTTGACTTAGTCAAAAAATACTAATCCTTCACCATTTTAAATTCCACATTGTCTTAGGTTATAATTTTTACATATATATTGGATTTTTCAAGCCATTTTTTATTATTCCTAAAGCTGAAGCAAAAATTGTAATCTAGGCCATACATCAATAAAGGAAATTTTTATTTTGCATATGAGTTTTGAGATAAAATATAGTGTAATTATTGCGTATCAACATATAAGTAATATTATATCTCCTTTTGATAGGTCCCTTCTTCACCTATTGCTTTATATTTTACCTTTTATAGGTCATTTGAAGAGGTAAAAAGGAATCTTGTAATCCAAAATTCTTTCAATCCTTCATCTAAAATATTTATGCTTAGAAAAAATATAAGACTTTTATTGGTTTATATACATTCATTAGTTTCAAAAACTTACAAATTATTTAAATAATTTAGGTGCATCACCCCATTAGATAGGATTTCCCTTAGTTTCCCTTCCCCTTTTCATCCAAAAATAATAGTGATCAGTTTTAACAGATAAATCTTAAGGGAACCAACCCTCTCTAGAGGTTCTTCTCAGTACAGAGTCACCCACACTCTAAGAAGTTCTAATTTTATTAGCTAGAGTAAGGGTGTGATTTTCACATCTTCAAACAGGGTGCACTTTAGTGTGATAATAGTAAGAGTATCTAGCTTATTTTCCCATTCATTTACTTTTCTTAACTGATTCAACTTTTGACTACTACAATAAAATATTCAAAAACAATCCTGTATCTTTGAATTTTCTCTCTCATCTAACTAACCACCACCACTTGAAAGTACCTATAATATTTGACTATAATATATAATAGTTTATATAGTCATTTGAGACCATTCTAAGCTGATATGAATTAGATCTTTCACATCAAATCCTTATTAGGGTTTTAGGAAGGTTTAACATAGGTTTTAGTGTTAATGATTATTCATAATAAACTACCCTTTAAATCTAAAACCAATGCCTAGATATATCAGATAAGACCCCTCCCTATGTCTCCTTAATAGACTAGGATACTATGTAGAGGTTACACATGCCAATGGACACCTAAAATTCCTTCTCAAGTTTACATAACTTAATTCTATGCACTTGAGAGACCTCAAAAACCACTTTTCATGCCATTTCCTATAAACCATGACCTCATACTTCATGATCACTCTTAAATAGCTTGACTTACCTATATCCATGATTTCCTTCACACATTCACCTTGAAATATGATCCTCATGCCTCATAAGGCTAGGCAGGGCTAAAGAATGGTATAGGTATAGATTTTGTCTAAAGGTCCTACCCCTATAGGCTCACCTTAATACTCTTATGAATGATTCTACACCTAACTCATATGCTCAAACAATTTCATACAATCTCTCACATGATTGAGATACCTTACCTGGTCATGCCACTAGCTCATACCTTCACCATGTTATGGTTGGGCTCAAACTTCAAATGCACTTGATACATTGACCTATTCCTTCCATGTCATGGCATCAACAAAATATCAAAAAAATAGACATAAGACATCACAACACACTCATATTGCTGTACCATTCTCTTTTTTATGAAAATAATCTTCTCTAGCCTCATATAGACCTAAAATCACATGACCAAGCTTCATATGACTTAATATCTCTCTTCCATGCACTTGAAAACCCTTGACATCATCCTTTACATCAAACTTGACTTTCATGGAACCATAATACATTATTTTCCTTTAAATTTTATCTTGAATTCAAATTCCCTCTTGCATTCAAATTCATCTTGTCATATGGCTCACCTTGAAACTCTTCATGTCATGACACAAATGACTTGTACAGACCTCTTCATACACTATGATTCCCATGCAGACATTAGTTGTCTTTAAACACTCTTCTCTCTCATGTACCTTGACATATCACATACTATAATCTATCCTGAATTACCTTTGACATCAATGTTTCTTGATATCACACATACTCAAACTTGACATGATACAACTCTGACATCCTTTGACATTAATAACCAATATGCCTTTACATGATGCACCCTTTTGACATCAATGACAATAAAATTCCAACAAACTCCCCCTTTGTCATTGATGCTAAGCATACTACAATCTAAAATCACTTCAAAATGGTGTTTTTACTATCTACTCATTCTCCCCCTTTTGATAATAATGACAAAGAGACACCTACAAATTTATTCCTCGTGATGTAACTTCTTGGAACATACCTCTTGCAACAAATAGGATATTCAACATTTCTTGAGTCTATAAAGCATTCTAAACTTTCTCCCATTTTGAGCTCTCTCTCCTTTTTAGTAAAAAGATCATAGATTATATGAATCATTATACAAAATTTATCCCCCTAATTCCATGCTTACCTTATTAAAATGAATTCGAATACATAGGAACACTCACCTTGTATTTCATATGATTGATATAGATTAAACTCTTGATCACTAACTAGGCCACCACATCTATTCTTATCTGACATAGATATTCAAATGGAATTAGATGCATAAGATCACTCATTTTAATTTATATACCTTGATTCCATAGAGATGGATAATATACATCTTCATTTCCCTATTATATCTTCACAAATATCTATCATGCTCTCAGACTTGGTCATATTCTTCAACCTATCTTCATGTTTTCTATATACTTTATTTGACATAGACCATTTACTTATCTACTATTGAATCTAATGAATCATTTGATTATCTCCTCCTTTATCCTCAAAAATTATGTTTAGCATATGAGTAATACAAACTCACATACCATTATCAACATCCTTTAAGCATCTCTTATATACCAATCATCTACATAAGCTTTCATCACTCTTCCAGCTTTATCAACAACATCCAACTTGTCTTTGTGGCAATATTGGTCTTGAAGACCAATGTATATTCCATATGTCTTGAGAGAAAATCCTTTGCTTAGACTTGCATTCCATATCATGAATCCTCATGAACTAATCTCCATAATAAATGCTCATACTGACCAAAATTCCTTTCACTTTATCATATTCATACAAGCTATAAGGAAAATAACTCATACCTTGCAACATAGACAACTTGGAATCCTTATTTAAATACAACCTCATGCTTCTACTGATATAAGAGTGTCTCCATGTATCCTGATATAGTCAACCCTTTTCATAGGGATCTCAAAACTCCATGAACTTGATAAATTCCCATATCTCCAAACCACTCTGCTCAACTATTTCAAAATCATGAGATTAATAATCTCTCCTTAGAATCTACTCAGGCTTGAATGAATAATTTGTGTCATCCACCTTATCATCCTTCTTCTTCTCTTTGATTTCCTTGTCAATACATGTAGATAACAAATGTTTTTGACATTCCTTCAGTTATGATCCTTGATCTATCTTAGCAAATAATCCATCTTGACTCTTTGGCTCAATATGATTAGTCTTGACTTTATTTGCCTTCCAAATGAATGTTTTACCCTTATCATGCATTCTAGGATCTCCATATACCTTCTTAAGTCTTGAGTGCCTTTTAAATCCATTAGGACAAAATATTTCAATGTGTCCCATATTATGACAACTAGAGAAAACAACATTTTTGTACATACCTTTTAACTGAGTACTCTTTCTCCCATGTTCCCATGATAAATCATTCCTTGAGACTATTCTACAATCACTTCTATGATCAAAGTTATGACAAGAAAAACAATAACCATTGAAATAATTAGAATACCTCATTATATTGGGATTCCTGATTGGTCTCTTCATGTTCACCTTCATGTTGGTAGTCTTCACTTGTTGATGAACACTTTGAGTCTCATATTTGAGATTTTATGTATATATCTTTGAGATATGACTCTCTTTATTCTCTTTTTGGTATTCCTTTAACTCAAGACCTATTTTTTCCTATGGAGGCCTTTGAATACACAAAATCTCACCAATAACTTTATTACTCTTTTTAAATATCTAATATGTCTTCAACTTGACTATTTCCTAATCAAATTCTACCTTTTAGGACTCCATTTTTATTCCAAACTTGATGTATTATTCTTCCCTTGTCTTAAGACTTGTAGTGATAATTTAAATCTAAGTTTCCAACTCTTTGACGATTTTATCCTAATAAGTCTTAACTGATAAACTTGGTTTTTTAATATTATTTCTTTGAAAATTCAAATCTTCTAGAGTGCTTACCAATTATGCCTCAAGGTTCAATTGAACCTATTCTTCATCTGATTCATCATCATCCATAAGACTTTTCCCTTTTGAGCAACCCTCATTATTTGTTTCTATAACCATGAATAAGGTTTCATTATTATGAATATCATTATTATCATCATCACTATCAGATGTACATGTGTTACATTAGATGAGCTATTATCTTCTTTGGTATAAAAATGTATTTTTTTCTTGAATTACTCTTTCTTGTCTTCATATTTACTAAATCCTTTCTTTCTTTTGTCAGGATTATAGACCTTATTATCATCACCATGATGTACATCATGTTCTCCATCATGGTCATTCTTATCCTTATTAGGACACTTACATGAAAAGTTACCAATCTTACCATAGTTACATAATTTGAATGGTAATTTCCCCTTATACTTACCTAAACCTCTCCTTTATTTTTGGAAAAACATGGCTTCTATCTTATAATCATCAATGCCTATATAATCATCCTTGGCCTTCTTACCTTGTGACTTCTCAAATTTGAATGTAGATTCCTTTTTAGAAGGTATTCCATCACTTGTTTTCATTTAATAGTTAGTCAAGATACCATGAAGCTCATCCATTTTAAGTGTGTTAATATCTTTCATCTCCTCTACTATAGAAACTTTTTAATCAAACTTAAAAGTTAGGGATCTTAGTACCTTTTTTACTATTATTGATTTTTATAATTTCTTTCCTAGACCTCTGATGACATTTAACACTTTATCTACTCTCAATAGATAAGATGAAATGTTTTTATCCTCCTTCATTCTTAGATTTAGACTTCCTACAGTGAGTCTACAACTTTACCAATTTAAATTTAGTGTCTCCTTCATAGATGGTCTACAACTTTTCCCAAATCCCTTTGGTTCTATCACAATGCATGACCTTAATAAATTCTACTTCTACGAGACCATGTGGGATGGAATTCATTTCCTTAGAGTTATTCTCACTTGCCTTCTTGCCTAATACAATAGTTGGTGGTGTAGAAGGTGGAGTGAATCTATCAACAACAAATTTCCATATATCATATCCTAAATACATGAGATAGGTATTCATTCTGATGCTCCAAAATGCATATTTAGTTTCATTTAAGAGAGGATCTTCATTGGTTTAGAAACCTCCTTGTGCTTATTCACTAGACATACTTGTGCTTCAAGAATCTCCTTCAATCTATTAGGTCTACTTAAAAGGACCAAGATATGATACCAATTATTAGAAGAACAATGATTTATGGGGGGTATGAATCAGTCTTCTAAATTTTTTAATAAATTACATCCATTCATCTATGAACTATGAAAGTAACATAGTAATCTAGCAATGCATCAAAAACTAATTACTTGAGCATGAAGCAAGATAACACATCACATATGTGGGAATCCCTCGTCATGAATAAAATAAATTAAAAAAATAATATAAAAAATATCCTATAAGATAATGTATCAAATTTAGTTAAGCACCAACCCTAGATTTATCAAGCACCCACTTGACTTTAACAAGCACCTAATTGATAGGAGGCTACAACCCCCTATGACTAAGAACCAACTTAGTAAACATAAAATTATACAAGAACCAACCTAAAAGGAATATCCAAATCCATATTGAATAAGCACTATCTCTAATAAAACTAATTCTACAAGTTCCAACTTGTAAGGAAGTTTCAACTCCCTCAAGTACCAACTCAGTCAATCACACTTATTTCCACTCAGATCTTTATCTATTCTATTTGAAACTTATAAACTATCATACATTAGGAACACATATATTATTAAACTCTTATATGCTATTAAAATATGATGATCACTCCTTCAACTCTACTCCACTTGATCTCTCTCAAAACTGCCTCTAGGCTTCTTCGCTCAACTAGCCCTCATAATGATTGAATAAGTCATATAAAATTCATCATAAACCATAAAATATATATATGATAATTATTAAATGATTATATTCTATATATTTATTGATTAAAATACGTTACCAAACCTCCTTAGGCTTATTTATTTATCAATCCATTCACTTCCTCTAAGCATTTCCAAATATGCTTAAAATGGCTTGTATATATACTCATCTCTTGTTCAAATACCACTTGGTCGTCCACACATAATTAATCTCTTAGGTCAGACATAGAATATGTCTTAATAAATATAATAAAAAATATTCAAATGACCTTGAGTCCCTTTTGGTCTGTCATGACTTAATTAGGCCTCAATTCACTTTTTAGGTCTCATAGAAATAAGTGAATTAGGTCTATCTAGTAATGTGTAAAACTGATTCATTGGAAAAAATTTCACCTCCATAAAAATAAATATTATTTAATAAAAAAATAAAATATATCTAATCCAACATCCTCTAATATCCATAACACCTTTTAGGTCCAACCACTTCATGAAACTCCTCAATAGGACTCAGTCCTATTAGGTCTGTGTATACCAAAAAGTCTATATTTTAATACTAAAGCTCAAATACACCTAATCCAATAAAATATGATCAAAAAATTAAATACACAAATATAAATTAAATCATGTTCATTACCAAATTTAGACACTTCTAATTATGAGATAAGGCTTCAAGAACATATCTACAATTCACTCACTTAGAACTACCAATTTTATTCAAAGACCAATCATGGTTACTTGGAAATCCAACACCTATGTAGAAAATTTCAAGGAATGTTGTTGAATTAAAAATATTATATGACATTAAAAACATCACCAAACACAAAACTCACATTGTCTAATAAAAAAATATTAGTCTTCCATACCAATCTCATGACCTTATATCTCAAAGACCAAACTGAACCAGATAGGTCATTTTGTGAATAACTTTTCACCATATTCATTGACCTCCAAAACTTATTTAAAGAATATACATGACTTAAAATTATTTAAAAACATCTCCAAGAAATTTGTTTCATCACTCTACCATGTAAACACACTCAAATTCATCTTCTCACTATTGCTTGGGTTTTACATTATTTGCACCATTAGGTATGCCTACAACTAGCTAACTAAGAAGACCAATTTAGCACATTATATGGGTAAAACCTATCTATAAAAATTCATGGTCATTTAATAATATTATTTATCTTATTTTCCCATTCATTTTATTTTCTTGACTAATGCAACTTTTGACTACTATAATAAATTCTTCATAAACAAGCCTATATCTATGTGTTTTCTCTCTCATTTGACTAACCACCACCACCTAGAGGTACTTGTAAGAGTTAAGTATAAGATAAAATATTTTTTATAGTAATTTTGAGACCATTCTAAGCTGATTTGTACAATATATTTCACATCAGGTCCTTATTAAGGTTTTATGGAGGTTTAACACATGTTATGGTGTTAATTATTGTTCATAAAGGAATATCCCTTAAATCCAAAACCAATGCTTGGATATTTTAACTAGGTACCTTACCCATATATAATTAACAACTTAGGTTCCCATGTAGAGGTTACACATGCTAACAAACACTTAAAAGTCCTTATTGGGTTTGTATACATTCATTCTATGCACTCGAGAGACCTCAAAACCACTTTTCATTCTTTTTCTTGTGAATCATGACCTTGTAATTCATGAAGACTCTTGAAATGACTTGAATTATGTATATACATGATTTCCTTCACACATTCACCTTGAAATATAATCATTATGCCTCATTAGGCTAGGTAGGGCTATAGAATGGTCTAGGTGCAAATTTGGTTTGAAGGTCCTACCCCTATAGGATCACCCTAAGACTCTCATGGATTATTCTAAAACTTACTCATATTATCAAACAATGTCATACAATATCTCACATTCCTTAATTTACTTACCTCATCATTCCACTAGCTCATACCTTCACCATGCCATGACTGGGATCAAGCTTCCAATACACTTGATACCTTGACCTGTTATTTCCATGTTGTGACCTCAAAAAAAATTAAATCAGAAATAAGACATCATAACACACTCATATCACTACACCATTATATTTTTTATGACAATAAACATCCACATCCTCATACAGACCTAAAATCACATGACCAAGCTTCATATGACTTAACATCTCTCTTCCATACACCTGAACACATTTGATATCATCCTTGACATCAACCTTGACTTTCATAGAACCATAATACATTAGTTTCCTTCAAATTATCTCATTAATTCAAATTCATCTTGTCACATGGCTCACCCTAAAACTCTTCATATCATGACATCAATGACTTTTATAGACCTCTTCATATTTTATACTTCCTATATAGACATTAGTAATCTTCAAACACTCTTCTCTCTCATGTACCTTGAAATAACACATACTACCAAATGTTTTTAGTTACCTTTGACATCAATGTTTCTTGATATCACACATAGTCAAACTTGACATGATACACCTTTGACATCCTTTGACATAAATGACCATTATTCCTTCACATGATGTACCCTTTTGACATCAATGAAAATAACATGCCAACACTAATAATAAGGTAAAATGATATATTAATATGTATTATTCACTTGTTACTTAATATAGG
Organism: Torreya grandis; assembly: GCA_037957365.1. Taxonomy (NCBI): domain Eukaryota; kingdom Viridiplantae; phylum Streptophyta; class Pinopsida; order Cupressales; family Taxaceae; genus Torreya; species Torreya grandis. Next base: position 93,246 of record JARHVA010006655.1, read on the forward strand.
GAAAATTAGAGACTTCACCCTTGCTCTTAATAACTAGAATCTTTAGAAAGATTTTAAATAATTATTTGGTTGATTCAGGTGCCTCCAAGAACATCATGCCATATGTTGTATACCAATAGTTGGGTCATACCTCTACCAAATCCAATCAAAAGGTATTACAACTAGATAAAATAGAGGTGAAGGTAATAGGGGAGATAAACCATATACACATGGAATTGGCCTTAGACCTAATGACTTAGTAATTTATTGATATCCAAGTGGTGTATATCCCTAATGATTATGATATGTTGTTGAGTAATAAAATGGTTAAAGACACTCAATAGTTAAATGGAAACCAATTTTTATCACATGTGGATACCATGGCATGGTATACCTATCTAAATTAGAATTGAGTGAGAACTGAAGATGACACATATGATCACTAAGTATAACCTAGCAAGTGAGGTCCTCTACAAGGAATTAAAAATGGGAGTATACTCATTGGACAAAGAAAATGAACCCCATGAAATCCTTTATATGAACATGATCAATGTGAAAAAAATTTATAATTAGATGAATTAGAAAAGTTAGATGAAGAGGACTTCTATTATTCCTTAGATATGGCGTCATTTCAGGATGTATCTCTAGCATGTGAGAATTTGAAACCCCATGACTCAAGCAAGAATGAAAAGTTTTTATTCTATTAAAAAGATGAAATAACTACTATAGATATCTCCCTTTTTACTTCTCCTATAGAATAATTATCCATGATATATTTTTTATATGAAGGACCCTCATGAACTAAAAATTATAATGGGTATTTGATCAAAGATAAGGGATTATACCTAGAAGTTAACTTTGTAGTTTCACTCTTCTTACAAAGACCACCAATACACATAACTAAATATGACTTGTGGACATTGAAATTTGATGGTTCTAAGTCCAAAATCATATGTGGCATTGGAGTTTAATTTATTAATCCCATGCTGAAATCCTATCTAACTATATAATGCCTATGATTTGCTTGTACAAATAATGTGGCTGAGTATGAGGTGCTATTCCATGGATTTTATTTCACCTTGGGAAATAAGGTGAAGAATATTAGAGTACTGAGAAAATCAAAATTAGTGGTTAAACAAGTGAGAATATAGTATTCATAAAATGATAACCACTTATCAAGGTTTCAGAACTAGGTCTAGAACCTAATAGAAGATTTTAATGCATTTGGCATTCAAACTTTTCTTAGATAAAATAACTATATACTACATGCACTAGTTCATACTACAAGTACTCTTGAGCATGTTTCTAATTAGAGAATGAGAATATTCTTAGTAGAGATAGTCTATACCTCCTTAATCCTTAATAATATCACTAATTTTCAAGTATTTAATGATGACCAACACATATTGGACTTCATCACTAGTACATAGGTATTTTTAAATCAAATTATGAATGAGGATGGTTAATAAAAATTTGAACTAGATGATGATGGGACCATGAATCTTAATAATAATGAAATACCCAAAGGGATGGTCTCACTTGAGAGACTATTTGACATGGATTATCAAAAATAAAAGGATATGTAAACCCCTACTAAAGGCATGTCACATGATAATTTCAACTTGGGTAATGCAAATGATCCCTAAAATGTGTTTCTAGGCACAATAATCACTCTAGAAGAGAAGTGAAAAATGGAACAAACCCTCAGAGATTTCAAAGATGTGATTTCATGGAGTCATGAAGATTTAAAAGTATAAAACACCTCTATCTTGGCACACACTATCCCCCTAAATCTAGGAGTCAATCCCTTTAGGCAAAGATAAAGTTTAGTTAATCTATTGATTGAGCCATTGATCTTTAAATAAGTGAAAATTGTTGGTGAAAAGAATCATATTTTTATTTAGTCACTCCACATGGGTTTCAAATTTTTTGGTATCGATAAGGAAAAGAATAGGGAGATCAAACTTTATTTTTATTTTTGAAATTTGAACAAGGTGTCTAAAAATTAAAATTACCCATTACCCTAATATTCTAAAAATTATTAATGGGGCTTAGATGATGTATTACTAGATGGGTACTCTGATTGTAATCAGGTAGTAGTCAGCTAAAAAGATACAATCATTACAACATTCACAATGAGGTGGACTATGTTTTCTATAATATAATGCCTTTTTGCCTCATCAATGCTAGGGTTACATTTTAAAGGACCATGAACATAAATTTCAAATACCTTATGGTAAATTGTATTGTATTATACATGTATGACTTGACATTATTCTCCAAACATATATATGACCATGTTAGAGATCTGATGAAAGTACTATAAAGATGTAAAGATTATAGTATCTCATTTAACCCAAAAAAGTGTATATTTAGGCTCGTCAAAGGGAAGATATTAGGCAATATTATTTTTAAATGAGGTATATCAATAGATCTTGAGAGAATGAAATCTATCCTATAAATCCAATTGATTGTCACAAAGAAGGAGCTGAAATCATTTTTAGAAAGATTAACTTTGTGAGGAAGTTAATCTCAAAATTTGTATAGATAGTTAGACCTTTGAATAACATGCTCAAGAAGGATGATAAAATAAATGGATAACTAAATCACATGCAAATTTCACCCAAATTAAAGAGGTAATTATGCACACCTTAGAGTTGATTAGCCATGATATCTTTTAGCCTTTTTATATTTACATATTTACTTTAGTTCATTTAAATATTATTGTTTTGACATATATGAAATGAGTTGGAGATGAATGACCTATTTCATTTATGATATCCACATTGAGGAATTTAAAATTGATAAATATTATAATGGATAAGTAGGGCTTTATAATAATCAAGGTTGTTAATAAATTATGTCATTGCATAGTACACAGTAAAGTTCTCACTCTTCTCCCTTACCTAGAAGTTAAGGACATGCTACTCTAGAATGAATTGGGCCAGAGAAGAGGTAAGTGGATGACTATCCTTCAAGATGTCAACCTTAAACTTTAGTTAATGACTATTTTGGGAGGATAAAAACTTGAAAAAACTATGGTATAATTGGATCCACAAATCACTTGTTAGTAGTATATAATAAAATACATCACCAATGATGATTGGTATAAGGACATAGTCTAATATATATTAACAATAAATACCTCGATCATTTAAATTATACATATAAAAGGGAAATACACTTGAAGAGAATTCACTTTATGATCAAATATGGTCTTCTCTACAAAAAGAACCACTAAGGAATTTATCTAAGGTCTCTTAATAGAGATGAAAGAACATGTGTGTTTAGTGATTTTCATGGAAAATATGGGATTGGGCATGATTCAGGTGATACCACATCCCACCATATATTTAAATTTGGATATCACTAGCCACATATGTTGAAATATTCACATTTAGATGTTTAAAACTACCATACATTCCAAAAAGCTACATGTAGGGAACATACCCCAGTGATACCTATGTTGTGAGTAGTTAAAAATCAACCATTTACAATGTGGGGAGTAGATTTTGTGGGATCAATCAATGAGAATTCATCTATAACACACAAATTCATTCTAAAAACCATATACTACTACACTCATTGGGTTGAAGCTCAACCTTTCAATAATTACACAACTGATGTAGTTATCTAATTCCTATAAGAACACATTGTCATAAGGTTTGATATGCCTTATGCACTAGTATGTGATAATGGAGCCAATTTATCCTCTTTGTAATTCCTGAAATGGGCATATGATCACTAGGTAATCCTAAAATTCTCTTCTAATGATTATCTACAAGGAAATGAACTAGCTAAATCCACTAATAAGAATATTTTTAACATAATTCAGAGGATGTTGGAGAAGGATCCTAGGAGTTAGAATAATATAATAAAATTTACATTGTGGGCTTATAGGACTATAACTAAAGTATTTTTAGGCACTTCTCATTATCACTTAGTTTATGGCCAACACCTTATTTTTATAGTTAACTTAAATATTCATACCTTGAAATTTTTGACTAATTATTTGGGCACAAATGACTAGGTATAGGCCCACCTATTTAATATTATACACTTGGATTAAAAACATGATGAAACCTTGTTTCACTTTAGTAAACACCAAGGGATTTTCAAACATTAGTTTGATAAATTATCCAAATCAAAATCATTTTAGGTCTTTGACCTTGTCCTTATGTGGGATAAGACTCATGAATATAAGGTACAATATATAAAATTGGATACCTTACGGTTGGGTCCCTATCTAGATTCTAAAATCCTAGGTGAGAATGTTTTCTACCTAAGGTGTCTAATTGGTGAGGATATCCCATTATATGCCAATGGAAAATTCCTCAACCAATACTTCCAGTCTTGATTTAACTTGGAACACCATGTAAATACCTTCTTTTTTTTATGTTTTATTGTTTAATTTTCTTCCTACCCCTTATTTTAGTTTAGGTTTGTTTTCATCATTGTTTATCATTTGCTTTGATTTATAGTGTTTGGTTTGGTTGTGTGGTGGTGGTTTTTGATTTGAAATTGATATTTTAACCTAAGGGTTCCCCTATTTTGTCAACATTTAATAGATTAATGACTTGTATATAATTATCACCAATGACACTTATATGTATTAATGTGAAAATCCTTGTTTGAATGATTAAATAAACTACTACATTTTGCTCACATTTTTATAATCTTGAAGGCCAATTATTTTAAATGGAACATATAGATTTATAAATGCTCCTTTTATTGTGACATCAAATGGACTAAATAAAATATTTGAAGAAAGAATGCAGTATTGATTTAATTATAATTTGTCTTAATTATCATAAGCCTTCTATTTCTTTCCTTGAACCCATGGCTTAGTATCCAACCCTTCATGGATATAAAAATAAAATTTATTTCAAAATTTAAACTAAAATGTAGATCAAAATCCTCCTCAAAATGGTGATCTTCACAACCTCTACCATAGGATTTTTATTCTATTTGGCAATGGAGAAAGGCCTTATAAAGGTATTATAGGTATTTATATTGGGGATATGAATGTTTGGATGGTGTATTCAATCATAAATTCATAATGTCTATAAATCAATCTTAACTTAGAGAATAGAGATCATACTTACACTTTCGATTAGGGATATATTAGATAATAAAGAATATGACTAATATGGGGATTCGATAGACCCAATTAAGGGATATATTACCATAATAAATATTTATAGGGAGGGTTAAAAAATTTTCAATCAAGAATAATCATGCAATAACCCTAACTAATCCATATGTTTCATATTCACTATATTAATAATAAGTAAAGTAAATAAATCTAATCTAGTACTCACCTAAGTTTGTGGCAAAATATGGGTGTTAGTAAAAAAACATGAATAGGATAATATCAATTAATATATGTATGATTAAGACCCTAATACATGAAAAAGAAGAGATACTATTTGAAGCCATTACTTATGCTACTTATATCTACTAAAGAGAGGAGAATAATTAGAGAATACTTACTTGAAAGATGAACTTGTTGAGACTCAATCTCTCCCTTGGCCAAAGGGGATTTGAAATAGGTTTTTGTGGTTTTTAAGGATAAATAAGAAAGGCCAAGTCATCCAATACTTATCCACAAGACTAGATTCTCTAAGTATAAATCTTAAGATAAGACTCCTCAAGTAGAATGGTGGAAGAGTAGATTGTAAAAAAGTGAAAGAAAATATTAACTCTTGATCATTAGTAAATAATAGAAAAATGATCTTGTATATGTAGGCAAATTTAAACTTAATACCTTATAAAAATTTTGGTGACAAGATTGACCTAGTTGACCTAGTAGTGTTATGGATAAAAATTAACTAGGTCATAGGTTAGGTCAACCAAGCGCTGACCTAGACCCTAAATGAATTTCACCCATAAGAGTATAGGGTTTACCCAGTTAACCTAGTAATATAAAATATAGAAAAGGGTTCAAGGTTATGAATGGATGAATGAAAGGTGGGAAGTGATTGGAGGAGTCTGTAAAATAGGATTAATAGCTTAGGAAATGGTTTTTAGGAGATGGTTAGATTGGTAATAAGGGGCAATAAGGGGAAACAATTTTATGAAGCACCAATGGTTTACCCACCCATTTCTCAGTGTACCCTTTAATGTATGCACTCATATAGATTGAGTCTCGATATGTTCTTTTAATATGTAATGCATCAGTATTTGATAAAAGTTTAAAAATATTATGTGTATACATATGCCCCACTTTAAGCTCATCACACATAACTAAGGTGTAATAAGGGATGGTAATTTAAAAAATAACATAGTAAAACATAATGTTGAGGCTAAAAAAAGTTGTATATTTGATGTAAAAATAACTAAAATTAAATGATAGAAAGGGAAATAATTGAAAAGTAAATGTAATGAGTACCTTGACTTACCTATATTATTGAATGGTTTTCTAATGTGTTTTTAGTATTGATTGTGGAGGGTGTAAAGACTACTTTAGACAAACCCAATAATATAAAAATAAATAGAAAAAATAAACAAACATAGGAAATCCAAGATAACTGGTGCTATGTGGATGGGATGCACTTGGAAATTTGGCAACCTGGGGTGACAAGTGATATGTTAGACCAAATGACCATGTCAAAAAATTTAGAGTAAATTAGGTAACTGAAAAGTTAAGGCTATTAAAGACCAATATACTCAAACAAGTAAACCTTAAGTAAGAAAGGAAAACACACCAAGTCAAACCAAAGATACATGTAAAAAAGGATGGTAATCAAACATCAATATAAAATTATTAGCAATCCTTACTTTAAAAAGATGGGCAAGTAAAAATGGTAAAACAAAATTGATGAATGAGCAATAAAAATCCTTAATCATCAATATAAAAAGGTGCATGAATACGAAAACAACATTGATGAGTGAGAAGTAACAAGCCAACCTCACTCAATAATGGAAAAAGTACATGAAATTAGAAATGGACTCAGGTATCCAAAAAAAGGGTATTACAATAACGACAAATGGTAAAATAAATAAAACCAAGTCTAGAATTGTAGAGACATGTTGTAAAGAAAATAATCCTAGTCACTCAAGCATATTATTTTAATATAAGGATATATAAAACTAAAACAAAGTAGTGCTAACATGTTTGTAAGGTATGAAGAATAAGGAAGTATATAAGAGGGAAAACATATTTATAATCACATATGCCTATAAATGGGGGAAATGAAATGGGTGGAGGGGAGAATGAAATAAAAACAAGGTATAGGAAATATTTATCAAAGTTAAGACACTCAAATTAGGTTTATCAAAACAAGAGGACTGTCAACCTTAAAGACTTTAAAGAACTTCTCTTAGCCACAAAAGTCTTAGGTCAACAAATTCAGTATGTATAACATCCCATTAAGTTTAATTCATGAAAAATTTAAATGGACCTACCTTCCCACAATTTTTTCCTTGTTCCTCAAAACCCCTTATAGAGTTGTTAGTTTACTACAAAGATTAAGTACTTGTATGAGAAAGTAGGTATAACCACATATTTTATTGAATTATCCTATTCCAATCTATTGGCATACTACACCCCAATGGTCCTCAGATATATTTTGAGGTCAAATATGTAGTTTGAGCTTTAATTGGAGATAAGAGATGTGCTTGTAATCATGTATTTTGGTTTAATTTTGAATTTTGAGATTTGTAAGTTGCCTTTTGTATGTCATTACCTTTTATTTCAAATGATTTGGATTTTAAATTTCTTGATGGTTTTTCTATTCCTCCTCTATATGGATTTGGAAAAGCAAACATGGGTTCTAAAGATGAATTTTATTTGAATACTTGGGACTTGGTTTCTAAGAGATAGAACTTAGAGAGCATGGTGTCTAGGAATCTCATAAATCTAGGTGAAATAAAAGTGTTATATTTAATTTGACCTTATTTTATCTAATTTAGAGTGTAAAGAAAGGAAATCAAGATAAATGAGACATGAAATAATTTTAATTACTTCAAATCACAAATAAATGTAACAAAGGGTGAAAGAGGGGTTTCAATGATAGGAAAGTGTGATTCCTTATCATAAGAATGAGGGAAATGTAGGAAAACATGTTAACATAGATTATTATGAAAATTCAATGTATCAAAATAAGTAAAAGCTAAAGCTGAGGACAAAGATCAAGAACTCATAACCATTGCAAAATGCATTCTATAAAAGGAATGACAAGATGGTAATTTTATGAGGAATTCCAAGTCATATCCATGGTCTTACACTACAATTCATAAAAGAGAAACCCACTAGGGTGACAAAAAGTATTGTAAAAATAAATGGGATAAGAAAAATATGGTATTTGTGAGGAAGGCTAGGTCTTATCCATGGTCTTACACTATAAATCATAAAATATAAACCTAAGGGGTGTCAAAAATTATGTAAAAAGTATGAAAATAAGGAAAAATATAGTACATCTGAGGAAGATCAGGTCCTATCCATGGTTTTACAATGTTACCCATGAAAAAAAGGAAAACCAAAAGACTAAAAAGCAAGGACTAAGGTTTGTGAAAGGAGAAAACTACTACAGAAGGAGATACCTATGTAAGTAACCTAAAAATAATGCTAGATATATAGAATATAAAAATCATTAAAATAAGATAATAATTAGACAAATTACTTTTTAAGGAGTTTCACATTGGTAGGATCTTTAAAAACATGGCTTTCATTAGTTTGAAGGTGATAGGTACTTGGACCAAGAATATATTTGACTAAATAGGGACCCCACCATTTTTGGGAGTATTTAACTTCTTTGTTATGAGTGTAGTCTAATTTAAAGATAAGATCACCAACATTAAACATGAAAAATTTAACACATTTGTTATTTTTTTTGGTAATATGGGCCTTATATTGGTGATTATGGTGCAAATCAAATAGATGAGATTCATTGAGGAGGTCAAGGGCATGAAGGTGAGTGTCACATAATCATTCTTTGGGTATGATACCATGAAGAGATATATGGAGAGAAGGAAGATTAACTTCTAAAGGAAGGACTAAATCATAACCATAGACTAGAGAGAATGGTTTTACCCTAGTGGTAGTACATATGCTAGTTTGATAGGCCCAAAGAGCAGGATAGAGATGAAGGTGCCAATCAGTATGGGTTTATAAATCATCTTTTGGAGGATTTTATTGAAAATTTTATTAGTGGCCTTAGATTGGCCACTACATTTCAAATGATAGGGTGTGGGAAATTTTTGATTGATTTTAAATTTAACACAGAGCTATTTTACATCCTTATATTTGAAGTTACCACCATTATTTAAAATGATAGTATAGGGAACACCAAAATTGTACATGATTTAATTAATAATAAATTTGGAGATGGTGGTGATGGTGTCATTAATGAGGGGCATAACTTTAACTCATTTGGTAAAATACTTGGTAGCTATGATGATAAAGATATGACCATCTTGAGAGTGGGGCAGTTTGCCTATGATATCTCCATATGGACAATGGCTAGGGAGATTTGAAAATTTGAAGTTTGGTTGGAGGTGAATGTATTATATCATCATAAATTTGGGAAGGGGTACACTTTTTAGTGAATTTTATTGCATAATTTTAAAGAGTGGGACAAAAATATTCCATATATAGGAATCTAGAGACTATAGCATGCCCACTATAGTGGCCACTATAAATTCCCCCATGTGCTTATTCAAGAAGAGGGGGACCTTATCTTGCATAACATAATGGATCAAGGTACATTCAATATTGTGATAATAAAGGATGTTTTGTCGAAATACATACTTGAAATATTGTTTATGAATGTGAGTCTTTTCATAAGAGTTTAAGTTGGGAGGATAAATTTGGTGTTCCAAAAATTGAATGATGTCTTTATACCATGGGCTTTGTCAAATGGTGACATCCTCGATGTGGCAAATAAGTGAATCTTGTGGTTGAGTGGAAGATGAATATTTTATTATTTTTATAATAAAAGTGGGATAAAAAAGAACTTGGTGGTGATGAAAGATAGATGTTGAAGAAGTGAAGGAATCAATAATATAATTTTGATCTTGAGGGATAGCCTCAGTAGTGAAATAAATGAAGTCTTTAGAAAGAGTAGTTTTAATTTGATGATAAGAAATGAGATTTTTGCATTTACATTGGTAATCACCATATACTTGGTGGTAAATAAGCTAAGAATCACCTAAGGTATGTAGGTATTAGATATATAAATCAAGATCAACTCTCATTCCTAAGATTAGAGTTTCATACTCTACCATATTGTTAGTGACGTCAAATATTAAGCAAAAATCTAAAGGGATGATTTTTCCAAGAGGACTTGTAAGAATGCAACTTGGCCCAACTTTTTAAAGGCATTTAACACCATAAAATTGAAGTAACCAATTATCATCATGTAATCTAACACTAATTTTAAGAAGTTATTTGATAAATACTTTTGGTTTAGTAGTATTGGGAAGGATAATTGATTCATCAATATTACTTGCTTTAAGATCAATAGCAAAGTTATGAATGTAATCTTTAAGAGAAATAACTTGATTGAGACCTTGAATATAGATAATATTTTCATCTATAAGACTATCTTGAATGTGATTGGTATCTAGAGTAGGAGTTAAGACAAGATGATTGGCATGATCTATCCTTTGACAACTATTTTAGGTATAATTTAGAGATCAAATTTCATAAGGAGGACAATTCATTTGATAATTTTATCTCTAGGAAAAAAGGATTTGGAGAAAAAGTGATGAATGGGGTCAGAATGAATGATGACATAAGTGGTCTGATGAAGCATGTAATGTCAAAGATTTTTAGTTGTTAAATAGAAGGTGAGGCAATCACATTTAAATTTTATATAATGTTTCTCATAACCAATGAGGCCTTGACTGAGGTACTAGATGGTATACTCTCTTACATTATCATATTCTTGGGAAAACATTACCCTAAATGATATAGGAGTGGAATAAGCATATAATATCAAAGGTTGATCATTTTAAGGAGGAAAAAGCGTAGGTGGATGAAGAAATGATTCTTTCATGTTATAAAAGGTTTTTTTACAATGTTTTGTCCATTCAAAAGAATTACCTTTCTTAAGAATATAATTGATTGAGTGGATATGGGAAGCTATTTTAGGGAAGAATCATCAGATTTCCCCAAGCTTGATGAGATAATTGTAAATATACAAAATAGAATGAGAAATGGGCATGTTGATGATAACACTAATTTTATCAGGGTTAACATCGATGTTGTGGAGAGAGACTAGGAATCATGATAATTTTCTAGATGTGACAATGAAGACACATTTTTTAGGATTTAGTCTAACTTTGTATTTGAGAAGATGATCAAAGATTATGGAAAGATCATAAATATGAGTCTTATTACTTTTAGATTTAGTAATGAGGTCATCCACATAGGTTTTTAAAATTTTATGGATAGTATCATGAAAGATGTGTCATTTCTCATTGATAAGTGGCTCTAAAAATTTTAAGTCCAAAGGTAATTTTAACATAGAAATATGTGCCCTATTCTATAGTGTAAGATATCTTATATTGGTCCTTAGGGGAAATTATAATTTGATTATCTCCCAAGAATCCATCTATAATAGATAAAAATTCATAATTGGTTGTGCAATCGACATTGACATCTATTGAAGGTAGAGGAAAATTATGCTTAAGACAAGCAAGGCTAAGATTATAAAAATAAATATAGATGAAAATGACCATGGTGACCTTTTTACAAATGAGAACTATGTTAAAAACCCATTCAAAATAGTCCACTAGTTTGATAAACTTATAATTAAGAAGATTGATAATTTCTCTGTGGCTTAAGGTGGAAACCTAGGGTGTAAATTTCCTTTGATTTAGATGCATAGGTTTGGTATCAAGATAAGTGATGATATTATACACCATAATGCTAGGGTCAATACCAAGTATGACCTCATATGACCAAGAAAAGATATCATGATATTTATAAAAAAAAACTAAAGTTATCATGTTTAGTAAGTGCGAGTTTATGAGAAACTATAACTGGTTGAGGACATGATGGAGTACCATATTAAATATGATTAGTTTCTTTGATAATCATAACATTTAAATCTTGGAAGTGGTATGGTGGATTAGGTAAATAATAAATTAGATTAGCTTTAGGATCAATGCTAGTAATGAAGTTGTTAAAATAAGGGACTTTAGTTTTGAAATTCCTAAGTTTATGATGTTGTTGAGGAAGTTGAGGTTCTTGGCCATGAAGTATTTCAAGAATAGATTCATCACTAGGAAAAGTGGGAAGAGGACCATAATAATCAATGTCTACTTTGAGACCAATAATTTGATTACCATGGTGATCATATTTAGAATGTATTTGATAGACATCGATGGCTTTGGCATCTAATGTAATCTCAAGAATAGGAGTAGATGGATCAAATAATATTGGGGTGTCAATAATTTCTATAATAGTGGAAGAATTAGATGCAATTATGGGATTCATAAGTGGTAGAGATGATGGGGGAATTTATCAAGGTTAGAAAGGTATGATTTGTTCTACCACCCATGGAGTATCAAGAAGCAAAGAAATAGTAGGAGAAACATGACCTTCAATATCTAATTCCTGATCCATAGAAATGGTGTGAAAATCCTGGTTAAAATCATGTATTTTAGATAAGGTTTTATAATAATGTTTAACATCCAATTCTTGAGATTGAGTTTGGGCCATTATGTAATTATCATCATATGTTAGAGAAATTGTACATGCTTGAGATTCAGGGAGAGTTTTAGAAGGTGAAATACTGATATTATTGAGTATATATGGAGATATGATGAGAGGATCTTGAAATAATTTGGCCCCTCTAAATCCATTGAAAGTGAATGAATATTATGGTAAAGAAGGTTAATGAGCATTGAATAGAGGAGAAAATCAATAATGTCATCAATAAGAGGAATATTATGGTCCTAAGGTAATAAGAAAGGAGGAAGACACTCTAAAATGTAGGGAGGTAGCTTGGTAGTGTTACAAGTATGTTACAAATAATTAGGTTCATCATCATCATCATCTAAATCAACAAGAGTGACTTGTAAATTATGATTGATGTTGATGAACTCAGGTAAAGGAGCACTATTGATTTTAGGAAAGGTAGGAATATGATATTGAGATTTTTTATCAGGAAGTTGAATACTCTAAGGGTTGGGATCAACCTCATGCTTATATTATTTTACATTATGTAAGAATTTAATGCATTAGATACCATAAGAAGTAATGGCCATCATTATATGAGTCCATGGTATAACAAAGAGTAGGCTATAAGATAAGGGCAAATCAAGGACCATTAGTTTAGTTCAAACGGTCTTAGGTCTAATTATTAGGGGAAGCCCGATAGAACCAAGTGGCTTTCTATTAGCTTTATCAAAACTATGATACGCGAGGTGGGTCTTATTAAGATGATCCTTATTGTAACCAAGTTGTTAGATAATCTACACATATGTCACATTAATACTAGATCCTTCATCAACTAGAAATTTATGAATAAGGGTAGGATTAATGGCTATTTAATGAATAATGGTGGATTATCGGCATGAAAAAGGATTTCATCATTGATAACGTCCTCTTTAATAAATTAAATAGAAGGTTTGGATGAAGGACACATGGTTTCAATGGTATGTACATTAGTAGGTTGAAGTTAAATAGAAGGGGGTTCTTCATTTATAGAAGATGTATCTTCAATTTCTTGTAATTGTTTCATAAGGAACTTGCAATGATAAGGGTAAGTACGAACCAACTCCATAACTAGAATCTTGCAAGGCATAGATTTAAGTTATTTAAGAAAGTTCCAATGATATTTAGAATAATAACCAACATGATGTTTAAGAGGTAAGGTAGATTTTAAAGGAATAGAAGTGGTTGTGAGTTTGGAAGGAGGAAGTGGTTCCTCATGGGCTTCCAAAGATAAATTAATGGTTGTAGTATCTTTGAGAAGTTGTTCTTCCAAATATGGTTTCTTAGGCTTGGTAATAGGATCTTTGTGATATATATTACTATGATAATTGACCTTTGTAATGTTAACATATTGAGAATTATTTTAATATTGGTCATAGTCAAAATCAATGACACAAACATCCTTGGTATTTTGTTAATTATTAATTGTGGAAAAATATTTTTGGTTATTGGAAGAAGAATATTTAGAAACCTAGCATTTTTTAGAAGCATCAGTGTACTCTTGATGACAAAGGTTGATAATGGATTCATGATAAAATAAATCACCAAGCATATAAGAGATAGAAAATTTTGGGAGCCCTCTACAAGATTCAAGGGAGTGACCAATGTTGGCATGGAACCAACAAAATTGATTAGGGTCATACCACTTAGGAGGATTGTTAGGATAAGTGAAAGGTTTAAAGGTTGGTAAAAATTATTTCATTTGCTACACTATGAGTGGTGTGTGATAAGGTGAAGTAAGGGTGACTTTCGAAACTCTTGGTTTGGTTTGAAAAATATTGCTAGTGATAGAATTAGTATATGTTTGAAAAGATCCTTTAATAAGTTTAGGGCTTGGTTCAAATTACTTCATGAGAAAGTCTTGACATTTAGCTTTGTCAAAATATTAAATAAGTGTTTGGGGAGAAAAATTTTTAACCTTATATTGAAGAGGAGTTAAGATAGGGATGAAGAGTTTAATCAAATCATCATCAATCATGTTATGATCAGATTTATGGGCCAAAGATTTCCATCTTTTGATAAAATCATGAGCTGATTTAGTGGGAGATTTCTTAGCTTTGATGAAGTAGCTAAGACAATTATTGGGAAGATAATTATATTGAAACTCTTTAACTAAATTATTGACCAAATCCTCAATTTTCCAAATGAAATGTTGTGGAAGTTGGTTGTACCATTCTAATACATTGCCCATGAATGTTTTAACTAAGATTTTAGTTGTGGTAAAAGTATTAGTTTGGATCCACTCTTTGTAAAAATTTTCAAATGCTTTGAGAAATGATATTGGATATTTACTCCCATCATACTTGATAGTTAGATATATGTTACCAATATCAATGGACACAATGAAGGGAGCTAAAGGCTGATTTTGAACATTTTGAATATTTTTTTGATTTATTACAGGTTTATGAATAACATTGTCTTAATCATCTCTAAAAGGTAGAGGAATATAATTACTATTAGCTTGAGGATGGATATATGGAGGCTGATTAGAAATATTAATCAAATGAAATTAGATTTGAATCAATTGAGAGGTGTTAGAAGTTTTCATTCTGTTCATTAGTTGTATGACTTGTGTAAGAATTTGAGTTATATCAATAGGTGGGTTGGTGTTTTTAGGAGTACTCCCCAAATTGGTATTAGGGAGAGGGTTATTAAGAGATGTATTATTAATGGTATTATTGATTAAACTTGTGGTAATTTCATCTAAATAAGTTTGAAGGGTTTGAAGATGGGAATTTTCTTGATAAGTATTAAAAGGTTTAGAACCACCTACTTCATCTTGAGTTGTGACTTGTACCATGTTACAATTCATGAATGAAAGAGGGGAAGAGGTACCCTAAGAGTGAGTGTTATCTTTGGAGGAAAAGAGAGGGATAAATTAACATCCCATATAATATCGAAATGGATTCAAGTTGTCCAAGAAGATTTTGATAGGGGACTTCATGATGATTTGAGAGAAATGAACAAAATGTTAAGGAGGAGAAATAGATAATTCAGTCAAACAAATAGGGAAATTAATAAGAGTATAGAGTCAACTTAGTATTGTATCCTAGGAGGTAAAAAAAAATTGTGTTGATAGGGTTGACTTAGTACTGTAGGTAAGGGAAATAGATAGTCTGTAAGAGACTATGTTAGATAGAATGATAGGTACTAAATAAAAAAAATTGCACGTAATTTTAAAAGCAAGGAATGAAAAGAAAAATACAATCAATTGGGTAAATGAGGATGATCCAATTAAGGCACACAACACAAAACCTTGAACTAATACTATCCAATGCAAGCTTTTGTAATACAACATACAATTAAGCAAAGAGCAAGCAAATAACTTGGAAAGTAAATGCTAACTAAGCGATCATCTTGAATGTTATTAGATTATTATAATATGATTTTAGATGTGACAGGGAAGTTTTCTAAAAGTAATTAAATCTAAAGAAATCTATGGATGGTTTCAAGATGTTTATACTAAAAATGATCTATATTGGCAATGGTATTGGCTTGGTATTAGGTCATACCCCCTCACTTCACACACCACAATGATAATGGCGTCGGGTGCTTTTCTAATATATACCATTAACCATGTATTTATACTTGGATAGAGAACCAGGTTGTCTTCCCCCTTGGTGATGAAATTCATGTAGGTAGGCCTTGGGTAGACAACTATTTAAATATATTTTAAGATCATGTGATTTGGTAGTGTGTTCAAAAAAATAGAAAATAGGTAAATTAAACAATATATTGAAAAACCACCTAATTAGACTATGTGATATATTTTAAGCGTGAAAGTGTGAAGTAATTATTAGCATATAAGTGTCAATTACAATGTTAAAACATAGTATAGTTTCAGTTTAGATGATAGTGTATGCAAATATTATAGTACAAAGTTGAAAATGTTACTAATATATTGCTAAACTAAGGGTCTATTAAGAACTATGTCGATAGTGTCAACCTAGTCTTTTAGATAAAAGACATAATATAGAACTAAGTTGACCAGGTTGACTTAGTTGGTTGTATAAAGATAGTTTTAATGACAACAAACTTTGAAAAATAGAACTATAATAAATAACATAAATGATAGAGAAAGAGAGAAAGGAACCTTGGTGGGTTGGAAGATGCAGAGGAAAGTGAGAATATTGTTAAAGTGCTTTGATTTTTACTTACAAATTATGCCAACTGTGTCGACTAGGTCAACCTAGTTTTGTAGTTCCCTATTTACTAAATCTTGTCAAGAATACTATACTAATAATGTCAACCTAGTATATTTTATAGAAGTTTGGAAGTGTCTTATGTCGACTGAGTTGACCTATTAGCCTATCTAGAAGTGAAAACTTGTACTATGTCAACTTGTTTGACCTAATAGCTTGTATTTGATGAAGACATACAAAAATAGAATAGAGTCATTTTGATGCAAATGTGTGTTGAACCTATGCATAAAAGTTAGAAAATATATTGGCACTATTGACCTAGTATCACAAATATAGAAAACTAATAAATAAAATAATGAAAAATGTGAAATAAAATTTGAAAGGGTTAGATTCACATTAGGTTAACCAGAATGTATGAAATCATAAATGCATCATGTCTATAAATAAATTCTGACTTGGAGAAGATAAATCATACGTACACTTCTGATTGGGGATACATTAGATAATCGAGAACATGACCAATATGGAGATTTTATAGACCCAATTAGGGGATCTCTTACCAAAATAAATAATTCTATGTAGGATTCTAAAACCTCTAGTCAAGCACAATCATGTAATAAACCTAATTAAGCCCTATGTTTTCATATTCCATATACTAATAATAGGTAAAGTAAATAAATCTAATCTAGTGCTCACCAAATTTTGTGGCACAATATGGGGTTTAGTAAAAAAGCAAACATGCATAGGAGAATCTCAATTAAGTTATGCATGAGTAAGACCCTAACATATGAAGAAGAAGAGTAATATTATTCAAAGCTAATTATTATGATACTTTTATCTACTAAAAATAGGAGAAAAGTTAGAGAATACTTACCTAAAATATGAACCCATCAAGAATCAATATCTCCCTTGGCCAAAGGGGATTTGAAAGAGGTTTTTATGGTTTGTAAGGATCACTAAGAAAGGCCAAAGCATATAAGATTTCTCCACAAGACTAGATTATCCAAGTAGAAACCCTAAACTAAGACTCCTCATGTAGAATGGTGGAAGAGTAGATTCTAAAGATGTGTAAGTGAATAATAACTCTTGTTCCTTGGTAAATAATGGAAAAATGATCTTGTATATATAGGAGGATTTAACCATAATCCCTTCTGAAAGTTTCAGTCGATAGGGTCAACCCAGTTGACCTAGTATTATTATGGACAAAAATTCACTAGGTCACAAGCTACATCAACCAAGAGCTGACATAGACCCTAAATGAATTTCACACATAAGAGTATAGGTTTGACTTAGTACTGTAAGCTATCCAAATGGGTTTAAGGTGAGGAAAAGAGGGATGGAAGGTGGGAAATGACTATAGGAGTGTGTAAAAGAGGAGTAATAGATTAGGGAATGGTTTTTAGGAGATGGTTAGATTGGTAATAAGTGGAAATAAGGGACACAAATCCTATGAATCACCAATGGTTTTCCCAACCCTTTCCTATTTCACCCTCTAAGGTATGCACTTAGATATATTGAGTCTCGATGGGTTCTTTTAAGATGTAAAGTGTCAATATTTGATAAAAGTTTGAAAATATTATGTGTATATAGATGGTAGTAGATTAATTCCCATGCCATTACCATCTTAATACATATTTCAAAATATGTCTCCTTTCATAATCTCTTATTATATGGGTAAATTTGATTGATTGTGCATGTGAAAAATAATTGAAACAATCACATATCTCACACACTAATGGTCTTCAGGTGGAATTGTATTTTAGTATGTCATGTGTTGAAGAAGAATTTTGTGCCTTTATGTTTTTATTTTTCCTTGCATGATTTATTTCTACCAATCCTTATGTTTGAATGAGAATCATAGATTCTATATTCTCAAGATACTCAAGAATATCTCCTAAAAATATTTGACATTTATTGTTACTTTCCCAACATGCCCCATTTCTAGCAAAAAATGGGGACCCTCTTTTTATTAGCCGAGGTGAATGTTGCTACATCTAGTTTAGGATACCTTTAATATTTTAGTGTTTTCTTGGAGGTGGTATTTTAAATTTGTGTGATTCATTGAATCCAATAAATGTCTATGCTTACAATGGGGTTTGTGGTTATTTGTTAGGTTAAAATGTAGGATATTGAATCAATTTCCTTATGTAAGGTCTTGTTTTATTTTATGATTTGAATAACCCACCTACCTTTAGACTTTTGGGATAGACTCAATTTCTAGTTGTACCAAGCTTATCTCATCCAATATCTTTTTCATAGAGCTTAAGTTCCTTGATCTTAAGTCAATCGATTCAAGCCAAATCAAAACATGATAAGTCCAAGCCAATGACGTTAAGTTGACCATGTCTAAGAAATCTAAGATCAATGATTTATCCATTATTCTTCATTTAAAATTGATACTTGACTCTTTCGATTTCCCCCATACCTTTTCATGTATTGTTATTAGATCATTTATATGTTTCAAGCCAGTCTAAAAGGTTTCTAAGTCCAAAAAGTTTATAAATATTTTAAATAACCCCAAGCCCTCAGATTGTGCCATGTGGTATGATCCCAATAACTTGTATTGATGAAGAATTAAACAAATTTTAATGATCTAATAGTCCCATGTCCTTGAGGATCCGATAAGATACCACATGGTGACTCTATACGAGCCTAGAACCATAAAGACTCAAAAGACCTTGAATAAGATAATAGTCTCATGACCTCAAGAGAACATGAATCCACAAAATGGTGACTTCCTAAGAGCCTAGGATCATAGAGACAAAAATATTAAAATATTTCTCTTAGAGACCTGACTCACCATGGTGATGCCATTTGGTGTTGGTATATTTCCCTAGAATGTTGATCTATCTCGATGAAAGACTACCATGTGTCACCCCTATGATATTGACCTTAACTTAATATTAAGTTTGATGACTATATACACATCACCAAATTTTAAACCTTGAACCTCAAATAAAATAATAACATGTCATGTGGCATTTGATAAGCTTAACTTTGACAATCATCCATAATGGCAAAACTATCGAATGCCCAATGTGGATGTTGCTCACAAAATGTTTAATTTAAATTGGTTGAGTAGACTTCATGATGAAATTATTTCACTTTAGAATGATTATTCTAAAATAATGGTAGATATTTATGTGATTTATATGTATGGAAAGGCTTGTGTTTGAATTAAAAATTGATGAATGCAAATTTTTATGTTCAAATAGAAAAATGTTTTATTTGTTTGTTGCATTTGATCAAAGTTAGTTATGGATTATTTATTTGTGATTCAATCATATTAATAATTTTTCCTTAGTCAATTTTGTGAAAATGGATGTCAGTATACTTTAGATTTAGCTTTAGATTAGAAAAAATGGGCTTCTTTTATGCTATGTTTTTATGTTTACATACCTTAATTAATATTTCATACCTATTAATTTTTTTGTATTTTGTCTTAGACATTTATTTCCAAATAATTATCTAATTTAATTTAAAAAAATTTACTATGTTCCTCATTTTATTGCTTGTAGGTGCCCACTTTATTTCTTAAAGCCAAAAAATGATCTTTAATAACTCCTCATAGCCTTGACCTATTCACAAAATGTTTTTTATGCTTAGTTTTAGATTGAGGTAAAAATAGGTTTTGAAGGGGCCCCGAAACCCTGAAACAAAGAGTGAAAGAAGGAACGTCTAAGACCATAGGCAAAGCCTAACAAACACTACAAGGAAGTAGCGAAAACAGGTTTTAAATGGACCTGAAACCATCAGAGAACCATCCGGTCAAAACCCAAAAATAGAGATCTGGTAGCACATCAGTCAAAAGATAACAAAAAGAAAACAAAGATCATTACCAGTTTCTAAACCAACAAGAAGGACCAGATTATTCATCTAGTTCTAGAATCAGGTTCATGGTTCATGGTTTTTTATGCTTAGTTGATTATTCAAAGAATTTCTATAGCCACATGGTGTATTTATAATTATTTATGGGAATTAAGTAATTTAAATATACCTAAGCGGTTATAGACACCAAAATTACATCACACACATGCATAACTCCCTGTGTCAAAACCCCCCTTGAGCCCCTTTTCAATAATAATTAGCCTCCCTAACCCATGCTTTTACCCCTCATACATTTAATTAATATAAAATATTTAATTAAGTTAATTAAAAAACCCTTATGCCACCTTACCTTGCCACCTTTTCTTAAGACTAATTTTCACCTAATGAGTCATCCCAAGAATTTTTCCCCTTATCCTAACAACACATGACTTATTCTCACCTCAAAAATAAATTCCTAACCAATTACATCCTTTTTAACCTCCAATTTCTACTATTTTGTAATGGATACCACATAGGACATGAGAAAAAATATAAAATAGGTTAAAAATATTACTTTTACCTATTCTCATGCCATCAAAATTAGTCAACCAATGACCGACATTGATGGGATCACCAACATCAATTATATAAGCCAAACTCCAAATTGATGTTCAGGTCAGCAAAAATCAAGAAACCTCATTCTTATTTTCATATAGGCTTTTGGAATTCAACTTTTTACATCTTGGCTTAATGTTACCTTTCATAATTCAACCCAAATTAGGAACCAAGCTCTTGAGAACTATAATCACTCACTTTTTTCTCTATTTAAGGCATCAGTTTGGCAAGCTTGATAGGAGCCATCCATTCAACACTTATCATTCAATCACCTATGTAGCTAAGTACATCACTTATTATGTAAGTCTTTAAGTAGTTACTTTTAAATCACTCTATATCTAATATTCATTTATTTACACATTCCTAACCAAACCCTTGTGAAGGAGCTATAAAGCTTCCCCACTTGTTTCCCCTTATTCCAACACACCAAACCTCTGACTAGATCTATCCAAACACTACTCTCTATCTCAAAACTCTCCCCCAACCTTCCAGACCTAACCAAAACCATTTCTCAGACCCAAAAAATCCTTCTACAATATCTTAGGCAAGTATTGCCCCTACTAACCTTGGCAGCCTAATCGATATTGATCACCTTTATTACCAACCTCAGCAACCTAACTAACATTGACAACTATGGATTTATAGTAATCCTTCTAAAAACTACCCAAATAACTTCCAAAATACAAATTGAATATACTACCTACACTCTATTACTTTATTCTATACTTAGGTTGTGAATAATGATAACATTATCTCCCTTTTACTCTCTCTTTTATTCTCTCTTAGTTATTTATTATTGTTTTGTCTCTCAAAAGTGGACTGTCATCTCTAAGGAAGTATGACACTTCATAGAACAAGCATGTAGCTTGGCAGCCCATTGATATATCTACTAACAAAAATTTTGTGGTAGTGATTTCTTACTTGTAGGTAGTCCTCCCTAGCTAAAGAGGAGTTCTCACAATGTCTAGATATGATGTGCAAACCAATCTGGATTCATTCTAATCACTTATCCCTATCCTTCTTCTCTATTTTTATTTAGACTTGAAATAGATAAGTTTTAGTGAAACAAGGGTCCTTAAAATATATGTATTATTGAGATGTTACCACATGGAATGATCCTAATGACCTATTGCCCTAAACATCTCCATACACAAATGAATCCTCTATACGAGTGGGTGAGAGGGATTTCACCAAGTGACATGATCCTATTGACCTATTATCCTAGTATTGTCTATATAGTTCATATGCACTCTGATCATATGAGTTAGTGTGATATGGTTGGCCCACTAAGTCTAGGCATGACCTTGGCATGCATAGTCTTGGCTAAGTTGGTAGTCAAGGCATTGCTTCTTCATTTGACATATTTGGATTTAAAATCTTGGGACTAGGGTCCTTGGTTTATATATTGGCTTTTAAAAGCCTTTATTGGGGATATATATTTTTTAGATTAGATAATGTTACATCTACCTTACTCTTTGTGAATTATAATAGGGACATATAGAACCAGACTTAAATTCATGCATTTTACTACTTTCTACAATAATCTTTCCTTGCTCATGTTTTAATTTTACTATTATGTAATTATTTATTTACACTTGAATGATTGTAGTCACCCAAAACTATTAATCAAAATTCATATCTTGATATTTTAAAGGTTGTTAAGATTTTAAATCCATTTCCTACACATATATATGGTGGTCATGTTCTTGTCCTCTTATCCAATTAGTTTCCTAGACTCTTATACCATCCTTGTCTTTAAGTTGTGATAATTATGGCCCGACCAAGCATTGGTTTCAGTGGGTGTGCTCAATCATATATTTCAAAAACATATTTTGTATCAACAAACTTTTCATCTCTTTATCCCTTCTCTTTTTCATTTTCTTTAGTTAATATAGGTTGAAACCAATTTAAATATGTATGCTAATCTTGGTTTCTTAATTCTATTTGTCATTATTTAAGCATTGTTGAATATATTCATGTGATAAATCTATTTAAAAACTATTTATTTAATTATTGTTATTATATTAAAAGGTTGTGATTTAAATTTGAGGCTATGCCCTACTATCACTATCTCGAGAACTTCCTGTCTCTTATTTAATATATAAGTTAGAGTTATCATATATATTCAATTTCCTAAAAATTCCCCTTGAAACTGAATGGTTACACATCAATCTATTGATTGAACATCAACATACCGATACATGGTACATTTAGAAATTAGGTAATATTTTTATTCATGGGATCTTCTTCCTTTTAGGAGAGGTAGAGTCTTAAAAAAACCTTTCCTAAATTTTTGTTGTTTTAAAAACACCCCCAATAAGGTTGTAACATCATATTTAATTAGGTATTACATATTAGATACTAAGCATTAATGTAACCATCTTAGGTCAATATAAGTGTCCACATATACAAAGATATAATTTATAGAATCAAACAACTATTTAAAAATATAGATCCAATCTACTTCCTTGGTGTTCTAGATCTAGATTGTTATTATCATCATAAATAGCTAAGTATATTGTGTTCATTATAATTATAATATTTATCATAGTTTTACTTTCTATCTTTAACATCTCAACATAATAAATTCAATATATTTTTTATATGAGTTTCAAAAATAATTTCCCTAATTTAGAGATAGTCTACCATCCTTGTGCCCTAGTAGATATCTACCCCTTTAACCATAGATTATTCACAATCTATATTTTAGGGTTAAACATTTGGTGAACCCAACATTTCATCAACAAAATATTAGATTTTGATATGGGGTTTCCTAATTCTCTATTTCCAATTTTTGATTCAATAATATTCTACAAGTTAATATTTAGATTTCATTTTGTATTAATATGTTCAATATGGATGCATGTGTAGCTCATTTTATGTTACAATTTGTAATTATAGTGAAAATATGCTATTATACTACATTAATCCAAGGGATAATCCAAATAAATAAGTAGATCCATACATATAATGAGATCATTTTAAATAAAAAACATTTAATCTCTTTTCATAATTTATTTTATAATACTATAGAGATAGTATACAGATGCCAACATGCATACATTCAACCATTTGTTACACCTAGGTCTTATTTGAATAAAATCTACTATCTTTTACCCATTATTCACCCATGACTTATATCATATTATGTAGTCTAAATTTTCACTACTCAAAAAGGTAAAGGTGTTCAACCTAATCCACCACCTATTAATATACAATAGATGACTCCCAAGCCAAATCTTGTGATCAAATCTAAGGGACATGTCTTTGTTGACCAATCAAGCAACACACATGCTAATTTTACATGTTTTAAATTCTAAATCAATATAATATCTATAAGGATATCCTATATGAAGCATTGCATAAAAACCAATTTCTGAGTGATATTGAGCCAACTTACTTTGTGTATATCATGCATGATCTCAAAAACAATGTAAAACTAATCATCTTTGATCCAATATATTTACCATATAAATATGTTATTGACTAAGAGTTACATTTTTTCATAAAAGTAACTATGCATAATAAGGGTATCAAAAGGGTGTTCATTTCTAATGGATTGGGATCAAAATTTGTAGCATAAATTTCATAACCACCATGGGTATTAGTACCAACCTTCTTAAAAAATTAGATATACATATCAAGGTATTTTATAATTCACATAGCCCCTATATTAGCCAAATAACTTCAGATGTAACATTGGGGCCAAAAATAATTCCAATGACCTTTCAAGTAATGTCTAAATCATTACATTATAATTTACTTTTGGGTATAACTTGCCTACACACAATGGATGTTGTCCCATACACTTCAAATCAATGTGTAAAATTCATACATGATGGGACCTTACTGACAATGCATGCTGATGATTATCCCTTGAAATTATATAAAATGATACACTCTAAAATAGAGGACATTCCTATAGTGGTACCACCTACACCTCTTGAGAATATCCAAACTTATGAAGTGGGAGAACAAGTAAAATAGATCCATTATCTCTAAACATAAATAAATCACTAAAAATTGAAGTGTACATAGATGCACCTCAAGAACAAAAACCAATTCTAAAGGAACCAATGATACAAAAATTATAAGTACCTCCAATATTTGAGATTCCTTTATTGATCAACACTAAGCAACAATATGGCCATGTTTAAGATTATTATGCTAGTGATGACAATATATATTATTATATGAAAGATGAGACATTACATAGTCTTAATTTTTATCAATTTGAGCATCTTTTTCATAACCTATTTAAACCTTCAAGTCTTGGTACATATAAGCTAAACTCACCTATAGAGGATATGAGACTAAATCAATATAAGGGTAAAGAAAAATGGTAGATGAACATGTAAATGATTGTTATTTCATATACCCCTTTTAGATTCACACATTAAGTCAACCATATAATGGTCAAATATAGATATTATTGTGTCCAACATGACCCATTGACTTTTAAATGGGGGCCCCTCTAAAAATCTCATGAAATAGAGCTTCAGGGTCAATTATTTTGTTCTCTTTGGTAATACATACTTAAATCCTTATAATATACACCACTTTGATTTCCCCAAGTAGTAACAACATTTTTTTTTAGGACTAAGGAGTTTATATTATTTTTATGAAATCATGGCACTAACATTGTAGGTTAGCTTTCATTGAAATCACCTGGAGTATAGTTCCCTTCATGGATTAATAGACTCATTTCTCTCCATGGAAAATTTAGATCTTTGTAACTAAAAAGTAAGCTATAATGTATCATACTCCTTTTATTTTCTTACTTAGTCTTTTTTGTTTGAATTTTTTATATCTTGATTGAATTGGAATCTGCCACATCCCCATGTGTTAGAGTAGCCAATCCCTAAGACCTATCAAATAATTTAGATATTTGGAGAGCTTAGCTAAATGGGAAGGCACCATGTTTCCATGTGTCAAAGTGGTCAGTATCCCAAACCTATCAAAGATGTTAGAATCTAGGAGAGCCTAACTAAATAGGAAGATGTCATGTTACCAAGTTTAAGATTTTTTAGTTACCTTGACCTATCAAATATGTTAGATCTTTGTATAGCTTGACCAAATTGGAAGGTACCAAATCACCATGAGTCAAGTTTCCAGTCCCCTAAATCTATTTCAAATGGTAGAGCCTAAGAGAGCTTAGCTAAATGGGAAGGTGCCATGTCACCATGTTTTAGATCATCTAGTCTCTTAAACCTATCAGGGATGTTAAAGCTTGAGAGAGCCCATTTAAATGTGAAGGTGCCATATCACCATGAGTTAGAGTGGTCATTCCCCTATAATTGTCAAAAATGTTAGAGCCTAGCCAAATGGGAAGATATTACATCACCATGAGTCATAGTGGCTATTCCTTTAGATCTATCAAAAATTTCAAAGCCTAGGAGAGCCTAACTAAATGGGAAGAAACCACATCACCTCAACTCATAGTGGCTAGTCCCACACACCTATCAGAGATATTAAATCCTAGGAGAGCTCAACCAAATGGGAAATCATTATGTCACCCATCATGTGGATGAACTAAAATCAAACTAATGCTTTAAGAAGGTCAGAATAAATAATAAATAAAACTAGAGAAATAATTAGGGTATGACTCATGTCCCTATGTGCCACATTACTTGACCTAGGGGAATGATGCGGAGTATGGAACTATGACTAGGTACCAACCATTATTGAAAATTCCAATAAGTAGATGACATGTATTAGAAAGTGGTAGTTAATTAAGAAGCCTCTAAAATATGTGACTATGTGTATACCATGAGCTAGGTATTAATAGAAAAGGAAATTGTTCTCAATTGGATAGCTATACAACATCCCATTGCCATTTATATATCCATATGGTGACATAGGATTATGGGTTGCAAATTCAATTCTGGATTTAGAAATAAAGAAAAAATGTAGACACTAACTCAAATTTGAAATCACATCAAGTGAGGCACCCAACACCCTTAATACATGGGGATGTATGCATGCACTTATAAAATTATAAATTAAGCTCACTACTAGTTACCATTACTACATTAAAAGAGAGTTTTAACACCTTGATTTTAAAATTCCATAGATCCCTTATATCCTATGCCTTTTACACTCAAATATTCCTAATTTCCCCTTTGTCTTAGTCTAATGGTTTCATCATCTTCAATCCCAAAGGCTAAACCTAAATATATGGATACCACATTCCCAACTAGTTTAAAAAATTTAAAGCACTAGAATAATATATTCATAGTGGTCAAGCAACTCCCTAAGGATTCAAGCTCAAATTATGACTGATAGATAGAGTATGAGGATGATCTTAGATTGTATAAGAAGTGTAGACTCCACATAGTTGATACCAAACCAAAAAGGTCCCCCTACTCTAACCTATCAAGTGAAATATTTCACAATGCCATATAAATGGAATATAGAGTCACTGATTGGGTATGATCACCCAAATCTTGGCACCATATTATCAATATCTCTTAGAATGCTTTCATGGCATAATATTCCATCCCAAAATTCAACTTATCTTATGATATAGTGATGGTAATGGTCTAGATGGGGACTTAACAGATATATAATGTTATCAATAACTTGGCTAATAACCCAAATTATAAGTGGGATAACAAAGAGTACATTAATGCTTAAGTAATTCACACCTTCTACAAGGAGGTCTAGGTAGGCATGATCCTACTGAACTAGCTATCTAGTGAATAAGACTACTAGTGTATATACATAATATTTTCAAACTTTATCAATTACTTATGCTTTATATCTTGTAGAAACCCATCAAGTCTTAATATATATGAGTATACTCCCTAAGGCATGCACTAGAAATTTTTTTGGGAGACCATTGGTGCTTTACAAGATTGTTGTCCCTTTTTCCACTTGTTATCTACACACTTGTCTCCTAAAACCATTCTGTTAAGATTTGCCTCCTATTTTTCACCCTCCTCTAGTATTTTACCACCTTCATTTGTCTTTTCCCTAACCTAAACCTATTTTTTATATTTCACATGACATCATCATCCATATCGACCTTGTATTATTATTTGACAAAAAATATTAGGGACTAGGTCGGCCATAACCTAGTTTGTTTTGATCAATTATGATACTAGGTCAACTAGGTCGACCTTGTTGGCCTAAAATTTTAGAAGGGTTTAGGGTTAAATCCGCTTATATAAAAAAATTCATTTCTCCATTTCTATAAGAAGAGAAGATGAATTAATATATATTCTGCATCTACTTATCCACCATTCTACTTGAGGAGCAAGCTTAGGGTTTCATACTTTCTTTAGAGATACAAATCTCATCTTATGGAGAAGTTTTTTAGATATATTGATAAGTTGTGTAGCCTAAAGTTTATTTCTTATATTATCCTTACATACCAAAAAAACATCTTTTGAATCACCTTGGACAATGGAGAGATTGAGTATCGATGGGTTCATCTTCAAAGGTAAGTATTCTTAACTTTGTTCTTCCTCTATAAAAAAAGATAGATATACATTTTCACTTCTCTTTATTGCATTAAGATTACATATAAATTGATGTGAGTATATGTATTCTATGAAAATTTAATTTTAGTGTTTATTACCACCACTTTGTGACACAAACTCTAGTGAGCTTGACATTATTCTAACCCTTTCAAGTTTTCTTTCATGCTTTCATTTCTATCATCTTATTATTTTTATATATTTGAAATACTATGTTGACCTAGTTGGTATAGTTTTAACTTTAATTGCATAGTTTTAACACATATTCACATTAAAATGACTCTATTATTTTTGTGTAGGTATCCATCTAATACAAGTTACTAGATTGAATAGGTTGATGCAGTACTCTTCTTTAATCCCAAATAAGAATATAAGGCCAAACAGATTAAATTTGTCATATTATTCACTATATCATAATCCATATCAACAAACTAATTGAATAGGTCAACTTAATCTCTCAGTCATAATCTAAATCAAAAAACTAGGTTAAACAAGTCAACTTAGTCATCTTATCTTTCTTTAGAACATAGAGTTTTGTAGAACTGGGTCAAATAGGTTGACTTAGTTTTTAGAATTGGAAATTAACATTCAAGGCACTTCATCATAAAATTTTCAATATTTATCATCTTCCAACCCACCAAGGTTCCTCTCTTTCTATCTTAGTCATTTTAGTTCTATTTTATACAAGTTAGTAGTCTTCAAAACTAGAACCCTACAACAAACTAAGTCAACCTAGTCAACTTAATTTTATAGCATGTCTCTGTCTAAAATACTAAGTCGACCTATTTGACTCTATTCTTAAATAGTTTTTTCTTCCAAATAATTGTACTAACTTATTTGAATCTATTATATATTGTTTTCATAAAATGTGATCTAAACAGACTCTATACTATTCTAAACTTGGGAATTAACAACTATTTTATAGTAATTAATTCACACTTTCATTTTCATTTATCTACATGATTAGAGTAGATCACATAGTTTAAATAGGTGGTTTTTCAAATTGCCATTTATTTACACTATTTTTCTCTTTTTCCACACACTACCAAATCACACAATATTCAAAATGCATTTAACATTTGTCTTCCCAAGGCCTACCTACTTGGATTTCATCACTAAGGGAAAATCCATCTTGGATTTCTAGTAGAGTATAAACATGTGGTTAATTATATATATTAGTAAAGCACCTAATACCCTTATCACTATGGGATTGTGAAGTGAGAGGGTAGGCCCCAATACCAAGCCATTACCATTTCCAACACATATCACTTTCATCCTAAACATCCTAAAACCATCCATAGACTAATTTCTAGTTCCATATTTTCATCCAACTTCCCTATCACACTTAGAGAAACACTTTCTAATAATCTAATGATATATAGGATGACCAATTAGTTTGTATTTACTTTCTAGTTGACTGACTGCTCTTTGATCATTATGTGTTATATTGTAAAAACTTGAATTATCCAACATTGGTATAATATTTTGTGTTGTGTGCCCCAATTATATCACTCACATTGATCTAATTATTTGTGTATTTACTTCCAATTTTTTATTCAAATATATTGTAAAAAATTTCCCTATTTTATTAGACTATCATTTTGTATGGTATAATATCTTATAGACTGTGTTTCCCCTATTAGTTGTACATAGTTGACATGTATGACTGCATATCCTTTTCAACCTACTTTATTGCTACAATATAGAGTTGAATTATATGACTCTATATTTTTCTTGTTAGTTAGGTTATATTACTAAGTTGACTTGGTCAACCTTATTACCTTATCTTTTTAATTTCATACCTTATTTTTAGTACAAAGTCAATATGTACAACTATATATCCTTTCTTCCAATTAGGCTATATTTCTAATTCAACCTAGTTAACCATATACCCTTTTCTACCTCTTGGATTAGAGAACACAACTGACATGGTTGACTCTATATCATTCATGTCTCTTTGATTTTTCATCAAATCAATATTCCTTCATATTTCTCCCTCATCATGAACTTCTCATTTGAAGACAAAACTAAGTTTAATTCAATAAATATAATGATCTTTCCCAACCCTAATAGGTTCTCCCATAAGTATCTTATGGCTCCCACCCTAGATTAAATTAATGCACATGTAACCACCCTCATTAAAAACTATGGAACACCTCCTCATTCCTTTTTAGTTTCACAACCCTCTCTTCTCATTATAATATAAACCTAAATTATAGTATACTCTATAAATCATCTTCTTCATCAATGAGTTTCCTCAACATTGAGTAAAATATCCTTCTACTATTTATCATTTCATGATAAGGGGTCAAGTTGAGGAGCCCCATTCACCATCTCCCATATTATTAGATGGATTTGAGCATACTATCTTCTTTGATTAGAAACCTATTCCTTATCTCTTAACCCATTATCATACCTTGATATCTTCCTTATTGATTTAATCCACCTCTATTCCTAGTATATATACTAACATGGTAGGTTATACCATTAGTGGGCCTCTTCTAAGACCCACTATTTTCACTTCTTCCACTAATGCATCATTTTATACCCATGTTAATCATGCCTCTAATGATACTATTTCTCATCCCTCTACTAATGTATCATTTTCCACACCATCAAATCATGCTAGTAGTTCCTTACTTACCAAAAATTCTTCTCAAGCTACTAATAACACCCATAGTGGTACCCAAGCCACTACTACCAATACTAATGTTTCACACAATGTCAATAACACCACTCAAACCCATCATCTTATCTTACAAAACCTTAATAAAATTAATGATTTACAAGCTAAAAATGCTAAAAAAATGATGCAAATTCAAAATTACCTTATCCATATCCAAAATCACCCTCAATAGGTTCTATGGGGAACACATAACCAAAATGCTCCCCCACCTCCTCTTTAGGATTCCCATGGTAATTTTATCTATCAACCTCCTATTGTTAACAAAATAATAAATCACCTTAAAAATGAGCGTCTCATGCATAAAATTGATAACATCAATATAGGAGGCATCACCCTTACCATTACTTTTAATGGGTCAACCGATCTTACTCTCCACTTAAAAACATTTGGAAATCTATACAAAGATTGGGTCAATTTAAATACTTTTGTTGCTACCAAGATATTATCCAAAAATCTCATAGGAGATTCTTTATATTTGTATAACCAACTAAAATCTTATTCCATCACTATTTTTTAAGACTTAGTCAATGTTCTAGTCCAAGAATTTTAAACTAGTGATTGTGAACATAGGATTGCAATAAGGGGAGATTAATATGGTTTTAGTGAATGAAAGTAAAATCCAAAAAAACACACTAAATCTAACACCTTAAGCCTATATCAAGGGGGGATAATAATAACAAAACTAAATGATAAACACAATTAGAATGAAAAATATAAATAAATATTTCACCTTCCTTGGATGCTCCAAATAGCTTGTTGAAGTGGCTTGCTCAGCTTGTGTTCAATGAGTCTTCATCAATGGAATTTCTTGGATCCATCTCTCCTTGACACATTTGGATTGGGTTGTATTTATCTTAGATAAAAAATTAGGCACTATAACACTAATTTCATGAGGCATTGGAATGATTTTTGCACTATAAGTTTACACTATTCAAACATAAAATGCAATGGGTAAGGCCTACTATTTATAAATTTTTGAGAATGATAAGAATGAACCTAAACCATCCATCTTAAGATGAATATGTGTGTGTAAGTGTCCATTCAATTTTGGAGGCCAAATTCAATAAATTCCCTCAAAATTATTTGGGATAGAGATGCATTAAAGAGGCATGGAATGTTTTAATGAGGCATGGGAGGGCTTAATGAGATATCTTATGCATTTATGGCCTAGGGATGCCTTCCCAAGAAAAGATGCCACTTGATGATGTAGTTATTCAATATCAATTTCCAAAAAGAAATAATCAACAAATTTCATGGAAAATTAACTTAAGATCTTAATTCCAATTGATTAGTCTTAAAAATGATTAGTCAACTTTGATGTAAATCTTGGCAATTGGTGCCCAAATTAATCAAATTGGTCAAAATGTCATATTATTGGCTCAAAATTTGAATATATTAGAATTAGAAGGTGATGTTAGATTATTTGGATTTTTTATCAAATTTAGGATGTTTCCAATAAAAAATAATAAAGGCACATGTTTTGTGTAAGAATATTGGTAAAAAAGAGCAATCCATAGCACCCAAATGTGAAAATGTCATTTTGACTCAAACTCATATGATCAAATTTAGATGTATCATAAATTACATTACCCAATTTAATGATAATCTAGCCAAAATTTGTACTTGAATATGATAGGTTTAAAGCTTTTAATGTGTTTTAGGCCAAATTGTGATGCTTTGATAGAAATTGGTCAAAAGCTTGGTTGGAGGTTATTAGTGGTTAGTTTTAGGTGTCTGCAGTTTGCCCCTATTTGAGAAGGCATTGAAAATCATAGGTATAAAAATATCTTCTAAAATAATAATAAATGGATTGAATGCCAAAATGAAGATGATGACTGAAGAAAAATATCCAAATGGTGTTTGAGAATCCTCGGATGATGCCCCCTCGAGGGAATGGCTACCACATATGTGAATGGATGGTACATCAAAAAGAAGAAAGAAGAAAGGTTAAATTAACCCATATTTGAGATTAATCCAGATGAGAAAATTTGCTTGCATGCATTGATTTAAAAAAGGGGACTAATTTTCCCAAAGGTAGTTATAATCAGGAACAAAAGTCAAAAATACCAATTTTCCCATAGGTAGTTATAATAATTAAGATCACCTAGATTGTTTGATAAAGATGATTGTAGCCTAGTTAGGGTTGATTAGTAAGAATAACTCAAAGATATAACCTATAATATGGATTAAAGATGAGTGGGTGCAAATACAGATGTAATGGTGTAATGACTAAAGAGGCCATAAAAACCAATAATATGAGGATGTGTAATGTGATGAAAGGGATGGATAGAATAATAAGATTTGATCATTGGAAATGATTTATTTATAACTACCAATGAGGAGATGCTTTTATTTATTAGCATTGATACAACTAGAATGGTCAATGGGTTAATTTGATCAAGATGGGTGGGAGGATTTTGCCAAGGTGCCAAGGAGAAATTTTTGATGCTCTATTGCTTGTAAGACCTCTTGAAGATAACTTTTTTGTTATAGCATTTGACGATAGGAATTATGATAGAACACCATGAGGAATTGGCTAAAATATGCATAAGGACTCACTCCCAGTCCAATAAATAATTGAAAGAAATTCACCAATCATAAAAACATGATGACAATGTTGATGTATGAATGTGGATAGACTCAACAGTAATGTACATGGAATCACCCAATAAATGCATATAAATTGAGTTGAGGTAATAGTGTTGAAATCAAACAAATAGGCAAGTAGACAAACAAAAAAATAAACACACATAAAGAACATAAATAGATAAACAACTTGAAATAAACAAACAAATAGAAATTGTAAAAACAAATCAAAAGAAATCATCCTAATAATGACCATGCCCTAGTAGGGTGAATCAAGGATAACTGACTAGGATTAGATAGGGTAAATGTTTTTGCATTTTTAAATATTTTAATGTTTTTGAAAATTTGAGGTGTCTTAACTCATTATAGAATGACAAGATACCTACTTTTAAAATTGTGAGA
The DNA here is from genome assembly GCA_037957365.1 of Torreya grandis. Lineage (NCBI taxonomy): Eukaryota > Viridiplantae > Streptophyta > Pinopsida > Cupressales > Taxaceae > Torreya > Torreya grandis. The sequence continues at coordinate 127,611 of JARHVA010006655.1, forward strand.
GCATTTGTTTTAGATTACTCATAAAATGGTAAGAGTGCATGGTAAGGGGGAATGAGGTGACCTAAACATGAATTTAGCATGACTATATAGTCCTAAGATGACCTCAATTCATAGTAATTACATCCACACAAAAAGTGGTGACAAAATGATTAGGTCACAACAAGTTCTCAAATCTAACAAATAGTCAGTCAAATGAAAACAATAATGGCAAGGTGATGCAATAATGAATGGCAAATAAGTGTTACCCCTAGTTTTCCCATATGCAGTTATAACTAAGATACAATAAAATAGGTCAATGATATTAATTTTCCCATAGGTGATTATAATTAGTAAAAAGATTGGTGGGACACTGATTTACCCATAGGTAGTTATAATCAATCTCACATAAACAAACTTGATATAGGATTAAATATGAAAGATATATTATTAGATAAATTGTCACACTATTTTCATATACTATCATTATAAACATGGATTTGATTGATTATTGAAACTTGATCAGAATCCCCTCACAAAAATTCCAAGAAGAACCAAAGTAACCGAGATCAAAACATGATTAGATAAGATGAGTAAAAATAGGCTTTGGTTTATATAGGAATGATATGGTAAGATGACATGGTCTTGCTTAGGATAATGATGGGTTTTGATAGATTGGACAAAATGGTAAGAGGTTTTCCCCCAAGTAATAATGTAATCAGCTATGATATGTGACAATAGCAAATGGATATGGAAAATGAAATGGTATGGTACATGTTTTTTTCCTAGGTGATTTTTATTATTTGATGTGTTTGGATTGGGTATGGTAAAATGGCACATGATTCTATTGTTCCTATTCAAGTGGAGATACATGTCTTGATAAAAAAATGATACAAATAGAATAATCAATCATGTTAATTTCTAGCCCACAACTCATCTGAATAGCTACTTGTTGAGGCCAACATAACTCCCATTTTTTAAAATTAGGGACCCTTGAGAAATTAGGATTAACCAAAAACATGATGTGTTGAGATCATTGGTGTAATTTGAAGAGCATCCACTTTATTAAAGACAATATTAATTATTATGTTTCACTTTAAGTTTGTCTAACATTGCTAGTAAATGGTCTTCATGTCTTCTAGTTGTAGGTTACATGGCATTCTTGCTGAATAAATCCATGTTCTAAAACTTTGGCACAATCCCTCAGTTCAAATTTGAATATTGGTAGGAACTAAACCCATGGGAACTTCTAAAAATCCATTCTAGACTTAAGCATAAATTTCATGTTTAAAGTTTAGTTATGTTTTTTTACACAACTTAAACTTATCCTAAATATGCTTGGTCCCCTTTATTATTTCCCCCTTTTTAGTTCCTCACATTTCTAACTAGGTCTAATATTCATTTTACAAGGTCCCTTTTATATATCTCCTAACTTGGTCCCTTTGATTTATATCTTAGCCTAAAGTTTTAATCATAAGGCCATGTCATATTTATTAATAAAAATGGGATATTATGCCTTAAACACTTTAGCCTAAGTCTTCTATGTCACCATAGGTCCTAACTTAATTTCCTCACTTTTTGTAGATCTAATGGTTCTCACTTCATCATGGGGCTTGATCCAATGGAGTGAGGAAGACCTGAGATTTAACTTAAAAAGCATGCATCTCATGAGATCCTATAGTTCACACTTCCCCATGCCTTGTGATCCAATGGTGTGAAGGCCTTGACAAAGCTGAGCCCTTAACCTACATCTAATAATTGTGACTTCATCATGAAAACTTGATTGAATGAAGTGAGGCATAGTTAAAAGGTCAAAGGATCATGGAAGGCCCATGAAATTAACACATGGCATCCTTACACTCAAGGATTAAAAGAAAATGGGTCCCACATATTAAATTAAGCCAATAGTGTGTAACTACTAGGATCATGATCAGATGGCTCTCGCTTCATCATGATCTTTGATCAAATGAAGTGAGATGAATCCAGAGACCCAAGAAACACCACAAAGCCACCATGTGACATTCTCCCATTAGAACCTAAGGACTTCATGAGCTTAAATTTGACATTCTTATGAACATCATTGACATCTATGAGGTCATCATTGACATCCATGAGACCATAAAATTAAAGCTCATTTAACTTTTGCTTAGGCAACGAATGCATTAAATCATGTCTTTCAAAGGGTCATTTTAATTATATGATTTAATAAACTTAGAATAAAATGATTAGGCTCAATTTTTCATGTTTATTAATATAAATAGACTTAAATTTAGGCATTTTATCCTAAGTCCTTTATTTAGATCATGAACTAATCAACCTTCATATATATTATAGGATCCAATGGCTATCAGTTCGTCATGGATCCCAATCCAATGATGCAAGGCTAACCTACATCCAATGGTCTACACTTAATCATATAAGGATGATCCAATGGCATGAGGCTAACTCACATCCAATGGTATATGCTTTATCATGAAAATATGAGCTAACAACATGAGGATGAGGATAAATTTTCAAAATCCCATAGGGTCACCATGTGGCTAATGCTCATTCAATAAAGGATTGCCATAGGATATGAAGTTCAAGAAGGCTTGTGGAGGTACCAAGTGGCATAACCACAAGGCTCAGTACTAAAAGAGCCAATCACAAACAAGGACCCAAATCAATATCAATGGTTCACAGTCACTCATAGGATCTTCATCTAATGGTGAAAAATAAAATGGGGTCATTTTTAAATTCCAATGGCTAGTGCTCAAAATGAATTTATGAAAAATGTCATAAAAGGTCCAAATTAATGCCATATAAGCACCACATAAGTAGAAAAGGATAAAAGAGGAGATCTTGTATGATAAAATATGCAAAGGTATAAAGTCAAAGTAGAAATAAAATCCCAATCATGTATGAGTTGAATGTTAGATGAGCTATCACCTTAAAGCTATAAAACCTTAAAACTTGCATAAAAGAGACCTAAGATAACTCAATTGGTTATAGTTCAATCCAAGAAAATATTAATTGTGTTTTTTAGCATAAAAGAGCATCATAAAGATCAATTGCAATCTAGTGTGAATAATCTATAGAAGTAGAATCTATGGTAGTTCACAAATAATAACTAAGAGAAGAGATAAAGATATATCTATCCATGGACAACAAAGGTAGAGTCTTCAAGGACACTAAATTAGACACCATGGCCCTAAACAAAGGAAAAAGAATTGGTCTGAACTCTTCTTTACCATAGGAGTAGCTAAAATCCATCACCAAGGAGAATCAAATAATTTTTGTAGTTATCAAGAATAATTATGACTTGGTCATAGTTCAAATGGTCAACCTTCATTATATTATTGCCAAGCCAAAGGTACTCCACTATATCAATGTGCTTACTCCTATTTTTATAGATTATAAGATTGATAATGACTAGATAATCCATGAGACAACATCTAAAAGGGTTTCTTACATTTACCCTCTAGCCTTTGAAAGATACTATAAACTCCCAAATACCCATGTAGACTTGCCAAAAATCAAGGAGTGGACTAGAAAAAATGGCCTAGACACCATCCTCTAATGATGGTTTCTCTAAGAGAACTATTTATTCACATACCTTGAGGGAAGGATCCCATTTTTACAATTTATGAAAGGGATCAAGGTAATCATGACCTTATTAAATAGATCATCAAGAACCCCCTCAACCACATATGTAAATAAGACCTAGGTCTTTTATGTATATTTCATGGTAAAAGAGAAGATCACCCCTCCTATTGGAAACTTGATTAGCATCCACCTAGGGTGCCAATTTTCATCCATAAAGAAAAAGTATAAAAAATAATTATTCATGATGTCTTACTTATTTGATACCCTAATTATTTCCATAAACTTCACATACATAAAAAACTATTCTCCTAAGGGCAAAACCACAATATCCCACCACTATTCAAAATTACACATCTTCAAGTACATGCACCTTATTTAATTCATCTATGACCATGTCAACCCATCTCTGGTGGAGGCTATTATAGGGTTTCCCATGCCTAGGGTTCATGCATTGATAAATAAATATGTAGAGATGATGGGTGATATCTTGTTCTATCTAGACTACACAATTATTAGAATCAAGGGAATCATGTCCTCACCCTATAGATTACCTGTCTATATTCCTAACAAGTTGGTAGAATAAGTAATTGCCTCTTAACTCATCAATGGTGTTGATGGAGTTTTTAAAGAGAAGAAGAAGATCCTTCTCCATCCCTTTCCTCTGATCATTGGAAGAACTATGCTACAAGATTGGAAGTAGGTGGAGATCATGTCCAAGCATAAGGACTCATTTGGGTTCCAATTAGATGAGCTCAAAATATGGGATCCCAATAATATAATGGGTGATCATTTGAAGATGAAAGAACTACCTAAGCCAATAAACATGCATCAACTTAGTGTCCATGACACCATTTACATCAAGGTAAGTAACTTTTAATAAGTGTTGAATAAACTCAAGGGGTAAAATGTTAAGCTTGATCATATGTTAACAAGAGATGATAAACTAGTAGGAGAGGTGTGCAGATGCATCCTCTCCAGTATGATTTGATACCTAGATCTTTTAGGCTATCCCAAGATTATCCTCAATTAGATTAGCCATAACCCTAAAATAAAATTGAATAAGGACATGGTAAAGAAAATATGGAAGAGAGACCTAAATAGGGACCCTCATCTTTAGCCTTGCCCTAAAGGCCACCATCTCCAGTTGAGTATTTAGATATGATTTTCTTAGATCTAGATGAGACAGTTGAAGGTGCCCTCAAAGATATTTCTAAGTCACATGACATCAATGGGGAAGAGAAGTATATTGAAGAAACACAAGCCAAAATAGGGGATTTTGGAGAAGAGAAAGGTAAAGGAGTTATTCTTCATATAGTCTTAGTGGAATCCAAGGAGAAAAGGAAGGTAGAGTTGCCATTGGTCCTTGTTGGACCAAAAAGGCCAAGATTGACCCTTACCCCATAAGTGAATTTAATATATTTAGTAAGGAATTCCCCATTCATGGGCCAATCATCCCTAATTGGTTTATTTATGGGAAATTATTGAAGATCCCATCTTTTTCCCACTCATGGGCATTAACAAAATATGTTAACATAGATGTACATGATGACATCAAGCCATGGATTTGGGCTATAATAAAAGAAGAAGAGGAAAGAATAATTTTGGCCACTAGAGGGATAGAAAGTAATAAAATGGATTCTCTTGGAGCATCAAGCAACATAGGAATTGAGGTCCCAGAACCTCTAAAATTCATATATCTAGTTATGATAGTGCAATTCAATCTAGAGATAGCTATATTAAAGAGGGTCACCATTAGAAAATCCATAATGGGAGTTAAAGAGTTCACCTTCCATAAGGTTGAACCTTTTATAGGTTTGAATCCAATTAAAGGAAAATATCCAAGTGAACATCCCATCCATGAAGATGATGTTGAGAGCTTAATTGAGGCCTAGTCAACTCAAGAAAAGGCTGAGACTAGAGGAATAAAATGAAGGATTCAAAATTTAGAAAAGGAGAAGGAATGCTATATTAGACATGTTTGAATAATCCTTCTTTTATATGTTTAATTATCTTTAGTCAATGAAGGTAAGGCAAGATGTATTACACCAAAAAAGTGAAGTAGCCAAAGGACTAATATTAGAATGGTAGGAGACATGAACCAAGTTAAGAGATATCATTAGTATATTGATTAGGAACAAGATTCTTAAATTCAAAAATACTATCCTATCCCATCTAAATTCTTCTTTAGGGATATTGGTGGACAAAATACAAAGTTTAAGCACCTAGTTAGTAAGCTTGGATAGACTCCTTAGGGATGATGAAGAGCTGATTTCCCAAATCAAGAAACTACTTAGAACCATATTGGCTAACAATAACAAGACCATTGTCTTGTGAATTATTAATGATGTAGAGTATAAACATAGAGTCATTTTGGTGATGTAATTATTCAAAATCAAAAGCTAGGGTCTGTCTGGTAGAGATAATAGTATAATCTTAGGCATGATCTTTACAACTCAGGAAAAGATTGTAGAGGCCAAGAGCATCAAGGAAGATATGGCCAAGAATGATAGGGACTTTGATGATTTAGCTGATCATGAAGACATCTACTTTATAAAGCCTCTTTTAGATTTGGAGCTAATCAAGTAACAACACCAAAAGGCTATGGAAATTCTATAGGATCAAAAAGGGAATCTTAAATCAATGGGCCCACCCACTAGTTAATATTCCTTTTATAAAACATTGTAATATTTAAAAATAGGGAATATTATTTTTTAAGTAATATGCTAGTCTATTACCATATTACCTCTAAGTTAGTCTAAATGTAAAACACAAGTGCATTCTAGAAATTTTTGAGGAAGGACACTTGTCCTTATCTTTTGTACAGTTGTATCTTGTAACTGACTGATGTAATGCCTTATCTTTCTGTAAAAGGTAATACTACCATGTTCCTAAAAGAGATAAATTTTGAGATAATTTTTATACTTAAATAAATTAATGTAATCAAGGAATTCTACAAATATTGCATAGATTGAATGTGATAGTTTTTAACATAGTTTCTTCTCTCAATTATTGATTCTAATACTTAAGTTTGAATAGTTTTCTTTGAATTATAAATTTGAATATATGGTACATGGTTTCTATTTTTTTCTTATGCTAAATTAGCTAAAGGATTCTAGATTTGATTTATTCTATATTCAGATATTCTAATGCCATTCAAGTTCGGTAACAAACTTTTAAATTGAAATCTAGTTCTTACTTGTACAATTTCATATCATCCTTAGGAATGTGCCTTTTATGTGGTGAAATTTGAGCTTATGCTATTTTGCATCATATACTGGTTAAATCCAGGTTTAGTTATCATTAGAAGTTTTTCATGATATTTGAGTCCAAGATCAACACTCACTTGTTTCTTTCTTACCCTACCCTTCTCTTTGCTCCTTTTTTATATTGTATCGCTATAGATTAGATTTAATTATAAATATTCATATATATTAGTTTTTAGCTTAAATTGGGCCATAATTTATTGAGTATTAACATAGGTCCTCTCTAATTCACAAAGAATATACCATGATGGCTCCTAACCATCACTTATTATAAATATTATGGAACACTAATACATTATTCTACCACTATTTCACCATAGGTGACATCAAGTTACCACAACATACTATTCATGCTCTGAATTCCTAGAATTATAAAATGAGAAGTGTTATTTGAAAACTAAGAACCCCTATGGTATATTTAGAGTCATAAATAGGAAATCATTATTCTAGTGCTAGAAGGTGGGCCACCTTTATGGAGTGGTTGGATCTTCATCCATTTTTGGTGTGTTTTGGTCAAACATTGATGCTATGTTTGAACCTTTGAGTAATTCTTCACTTATAAGTGTAAATATCATCAATATTTGTGGTCTTTGACCTATATTTGTGATTCCTTTAGATAAATATTAGTTTTATTTTATGCTTGATTCTTAGTTTTGGTAAATTTAGATTAGCTTTGAAAATCTTTAGTATTTGAGGTTAGGATGACTTATTTTGATCAAGGATTAGCATATCCTTCATAGATATGAATTTATTTGAGCTTAGACTTATAGAGATAGATAATATTTGTATAATTGGACACATCTTTGAGCTATCTTAGTTAAATATCAATATCTTTTCTTGTTATTTACACAGTCCACAAAATGAGCTTAATTTGTAGGTTTAATCCTTATTTCTTATAAAGATTAGCTTGATACATCATATTTCAAATAGGATATTTAACCCTCAAGTTGGAATTGCTAAGGATTTAGACAAGATCCCACTCAGAGACAAGGGAACCTTTACTTAAATTTGAGGCTCATAGAAAGGCTAGGCATGATAAAGGTAGATGCAAGAGATCCAAATCTTTGCCAACTTCACCTCTTCAAGGTACCTTTTCCTTCCACTATGGTTCAGGTATGGTTTGGTTGGGAGACTCTTTAATCAATGTGTCAGGTGTGGTACATGATCTCCCATGTAACCCTAAAAACTACTTGCCTACATTTAGTCCAACAACTATTATAGATTCTAAAGAGCACATTAAGTCTTTTAAAGCTACCTTAAGGTTACTAAATATTGTGCATGAGGATGTATCATGTATGTTATTTCCTTTTACCTTTAAATATGCTACTTGTGAATGGTTTTTAAACTTGCCTTATAATTATATCATAATTTAGGATGGTTTCACTAATGTGTTGATAGATCAATTTGGTAAGATTATCAGTCCTTGTGTTATTTATCATCAGTTCACCACCATTATAAGAGATGCAAATGAACCCACAGGGTCCTTTAATGCTAGATTTTTAAAAAATTATAGTAAGACCATAGAACCCTAGAAGCTTGATGATGTCTTGACTTTATAAATCTATAAGGATTTTGTAAATCCTATGACCTTTGTGTTCCTAAAAAGGTCTCAGCCAACTATAACTTCATTAGTCAAGGCCTATTTTGAGGTAGAAACCATCAATGAACAAATGCAACCCTAGGGGAAAATGAACTATTTTGTTCCAAACATTAACCCACATATGCCCACTCTGAACAAATTTCATAACAATAACCAAAATATCCTAGCCTTAAACCAACTTCCAAACCTCAACTAGTTGCCTTTGAGTTATGTTGATCCTAATTAGATCCTTAGATTTTTGAGTCATCATGCCACTGATGGATTCAATTCAAATGATCAAAGAGATTTAGTACCAACTATTGGTGCTAATAGTAACCAAGGTCATAATTCTAAAACTCTTAAAAATGAGAGTGATTCTATACTAAAATTTTTCCAAAATTTGAGCACTAATTTTTCCAAAAGTTGAGCACTAATATATTTTAGAATGATAGATTTCATAATAATAGGAGTAATGAGCCATATTCTAAAAATAAGACTATTAATATTAACCTTATTGATATTACATAAACTAATTATTATAGAGTACATTACATAGCCAAATATGGTGAAATTTATTGCATTGAGTTTTATAAGAATTTTGAGGATTTCTAGTAAGAATTAGATACATTTGAAGTGGTCCTTAAAAAGGATAATGGTGTAGGTACCTTTGGATGTAAATCATCTAATAAATCCTTCATGGTGGATACTTTTGATTTCCCATTTCAAGAGGAAAATGAACCTAATGAGATCCTTGAAGAGATCTAGGCCTTCCAAAAATTATTGAAGAAAAATTATCCCTTGAGGAATAAATAGTAGAGGTAGCCTTTGACTACCTCAACACCTCCAAATAACTTTTGAACTCCTCTAAACACTTCTTCAAGCAATAATCCTAAGTCACTTAAAGGGAGTACTCCTAAATCTAATATTGATATTCTTAGTTCTTCTAATAAAATTAGATATAATATAGTTAAGGATATGAAGAAGATAAAGGTGAATATTACATTCATGAACTAACATAGATCATATATCAAAGGGACCTTCTACTAGAGTCATTGTCATAGAATTCCAACAAGCCATGTAGGGCTAAACTTACATATATGACTGTACATAAAGCCAAGGCTGAATCTCCCCCTTTCTTGGTCATTGTTAGGATGGTTGGTAAGAATTTTCATGATTTTTTATTATATTATGGTGCATCTACCAACATCATGCCTATGGGTATATGCAAACAACTTGTCTTGACTCTTATTAAGTTTGATAAGGCTGTTACCTAATTAGACAAGTCTAGGGTCAAAGTGGTTGGGGAGTTATTGAATATTCATAGACAACTAGCCTCTAAACCTAGGGTTTATAATTTTATTAATATATAGGTTTACATTCCTAATGTATATAGTATCTTGTTAATCAAGAAATGGACCAAGGGTTTGAATGGTTACATGTCTACTGACTACTCACATTTGTGGTTGCTTTGGAAGGTAGTTCTAAATCAAATCAGGGTTGAAAGATAACCAAGGATGAAACACATGATCATTGAATATAATGTTATTAATGAAATGGTGAACATTATTGACTCAAAATTATGGGTTTTCACCCTTGATACTACTAAGGTATGTGATCTTACAAGTACTCATATTATTCCTAGATTATGGAAGTTGTATTTTGATGGTGTTAGGTGTATGGATGGATCTAGTGTTGGTGTTTTCTTAACTGATCTTACTAATAAAAATTATCATGATTCTTATAGACTCCAATTCCCTTTCACTAACAATCTTGTTGAATATTTATCCCTTATCTTAGGCTTATAATTTGTTGTGAATAACAAAGTCAAGGAACTACTAGTCTATGGTGATTTTGAGCTAGTAGTCAACTAGGTGAGAAGCAAATACCATTACAATCTCTCATAACTTAAAATTTATAAGTTTAGGGTCTAGGAATTTATTGATTCCTTTGATTATTTTAACATTATATCCATACCAAGAGAAGAGAACCAAGCTACTGATGAGTTGGCATTTATTGCAACCAACCTCATACCCTACCAAGACTCACCCAATTTTAGCATTGACTTGATACCTTGTCCTTAAATCCATAACAATGTACTTCAAGTCTTTAATGATGATAAAAATATATTATATTTCATGACCAATTATAGATCATTTGAGGCTCACATAATTGATGAGATTGATGAAAATAAATCCAAGAAGGTAATCTTGATAGAAAAGTCATTTAGTTGATTGACAATAAAATCCCTAAAGGCATGATTTCATTATAAATTATATTTGATTAAGATAATATGGATGAGGTACCTAAGATTCCCAAGATGAGTGGGAATTAATATAATGCAATAGATCTTGGCCACCAAGATCAACCCCAACTGGTAAACATAGGAAAGGCCTACACCAATAATGAGAACAAGAAGACCAAAAAGCTGCTAGCTAAGTATAAGGATGTTATAACATGGTCATATGATGAATTAAAGATATTTTATCCAATATTAATCACCCATACTATACCCCTTAAAGAGATCTATAAGCCCTTTAGACAAAAATAGAGGCATGTAAACCCTGTCATAGAACCAATTATCTTTAAAGAGGTAAAGAGATTATTTGATGCTAGAATAGTGCTTCTCATCAAGAATTCTACTTGAGTGGATAATTTAGTGAAAATTAGGAAGAATAATGGTGATACTAGACTAGGAATTTACTTCAATAACTTGAATAAATAATATAAAAAGGATAACTATCCTCTTCCTTCTCTAGACCAAGTTATACAAGTTATTTTAGGTTTAGAATTGATATCTTTTATTGATGGATTTTTAGGTTACAACCAGGTGTTGGTTGAAAAAAAGGATAGGATAAAAATATCCTTCACTTCCAAATGGGTAACCTTTGCTTACAAGAGAATTCCCTTTGGGCTACTTAATGTAGGAGCTACTTTTCAAAGGGCTATGGACCATGCTTTCTAGGGCCTAATTAGTTACTGTATTATTATATATATGGATGATCTAATTTTTTTTTATAAAAATAGGGAAGATCACTTTATGAACTTATAATAAGTTTTTAAGAGATTCAAAATTTATGGAATCTCCCTAAACCTTAAGAAGAGTATATTTTGTGTTACTAAAAAAATTACTAGGTCATATCATAAACAAAGATGGGATCTCTATAGATCCTGAAAGAGTAGAGGCCATATCTATAATAAAACCTCCAAATATTAGAAAAGAGCTAAAGTCATTTTTTGGTAAGATAAAATTTGTAAGAAAGTTTATTTTTGGCTTTGCAAAGATTGTCAAGCCACTAAATGACATGATGAAAAAGGATGCCAAGGTCACATGGAATGAAGAATCTAGAAAGTCATTCAATGATATTAAGGAGGCCATCTCCAAGCTCCAATATTTATAAGTCATCACTTTTCAAAGGACTTATACCTCTACTATTTTTCATCTAACCACACTATGGCTATTATATTTACTTATAAGATTGATGGGTGTGATCACCCAATATCTTTTATGAGCACTAAATTTAAGAATGATAAGTTGAATTATTTATTGATTGATAATTAGGCATATACATTAGTCAAGGTAGTCAATAAATTCAAGCATTACATCCTTAGAATAAGGTACATGCTATCTTACTTGAACTTGCCACCAAGCTTATGTTAATTCAGAATGAGCTAGGAGAACATAGAGGTAAGTGGATGTCTATGTTGTGGGAGTATGACTTAGAAATAAAAACATCAAAAATGGTAAGGTGCCAAGGTCTAATCCAAATGATTGCTAATGCTAACCCTAGCTTAAGTATTATGCAAGTGGATCAACACAACTTTCAAGCTAGTGAGTGGTATGATTCCATCATCTATTTACTAATTAATGGTACTTGTCCTACGGGGCTAACTATGGGTAAAATAGGGCCCTAAGATTGAATGAAACCAATTATATGATCAAGAATGGGGTCTTGTATAGAATAAAATTTGAGGGGATCTACTTGAGATGTGTCTTACAAGAAGAAGCCACCCAAATAATTATCACCTTCCATGAAAATTTGGGTATAGGACATCTATCTAAGAGAAACATAGCCCTCAAGATTATTAGAGATGGATATTATTGGCCAACTATTTTTAAGGATGATCATAAACATGTAAGGGAATGTCATTAATGTTAGATTTTTAGCACTAAGGAACCAACGTTAGCAATGCCTCTATAACTAGTCATGATTGATAAACCCTTTGCTCAATGGGCATTGAACTTTATTAGGGTGATCAAACCCAACTCATCTAAAGGTCATAAGTATGTCCTAACAACCATAGACTATTTCACAAGGTGGATTAAAGCTGTAGCCACCAAACAATACAAGGTGAATCAACTTCTTAGAGGAAAACATTTTTACTAGTTTTAAAACTCTAATATCTCTAGTATATGACAGTGGATCTGAATTTATATCTATAGAGATGACTGAATGGGATTATTATAATGACATTTATCTCAAATTTTCATCTAACCATTATCCCCAAGGGAATGGAGTCTCTGATTCTATGGAAGAAAAACCTAATGAAGGCAATGAAAACTCTACTATAGATAAGCCCAAGACTTGACATAAGCTTCCTAAGTTTACACTAAATGCTAATATAATAAGGATCAAGCAAGCCTTAAGGGCCTCACCATTTCTATTGGTGTATAGACAAGAACCTATCTTTCTTATCACTCTCAAGTTGCCTACATATAGGTTTATGTAGGAGTACATGAAAGAAAGAAAATAACTTGCTAATTCAAGATTGTTGGACATCATTCAGATGTAAGATGCAAGGGATAAAGCCTTTTATAATTTTATCAAACACCAAACCATATTGAAAAGGTGGTTTCACAAAAGGTCAAAGGCAAAGGTATTCAGAAAAGGAGACTTGGTCCTTCTTTGGGACAAAGCATCTGAACCAAAGGGGAAGCATGGAAAATTCACACCTTTATAGATTGGTCCTTATGAAATAATAGAGACACTTGGGAAAAATACCTTCAAGTTGAGAGACCTTAAAGGATTAGAATTCACATTTCCCACCAATGGGCAATATCTCATGCACTACTATGCTACTGATCCACTAGTGGTTTTCATGGAATAAACTCTGTAAGATAATTAGACTTAGTGTAGGTAGGCTATCTAGTTTATTTAAAGTACTTTCCTTATTATCCTTTGCATGTACATGAGCATGTGTATATTTGTTTATTTCCCTTTTGTTCCTTATTTTATTACTTTATATCATGTGTTTATTTCTTTTTTCTTGGTTCTTTATTTTCAATAAGTCCTTTTGGATAATTTTAAGCTCAAAGGCAATTTTCTTAAAAATTCTGAAAGTTCAAGAATATAGGTATGAACCTAATACACATACTAACCATGGCTCTAAAATATAAGAATAATGTTGTAATTTGAATAAAATGGTAATGATTAATGGGATAATCCAATCATTCCATGATAACTTAAGCATTATCTTGACCTCAAATTAGTTTTAAGAATTTTTTCACTTGTAGGGTGAGAGCTCAAGTTGTTAACGGATAGCTATACTTGCACTTAATAAACATCCTTACCTAAGATAATCATTATATCCATAGGTGATTCTTTGAGGATCAAATACATGACCAAAGCCTTAAAACCTAGCTACCCTAGTTCCCAACCTTGCTAAAAGCATAAAGGTCTAAATAAAATACAAAAAAAAGGATGCAATGCAAAATCAAAAACATTATAAGCATAGGTGATTCTCATAATCTCCACTAGGGCTATGGACTCTTGGATGATAGTGGAGCAAGGCCTTGAGTGGATAAAAGGGCATCTTTATCAAGGCTATAGATGCCTAGTTGGTAGTAGAGCAATGACCAAAGACTTCCTTGAGAAAAAATCACAATTCTTAATGGATATCTAAACATGTTCCATGTTAGTGTTAATGATTAAGGACATGAACCCTATAAGTTATTTCTTGAATCCCCTAGTAAATAATAAGTGGAATCAAAACACATACACATTATGGTCATATTATGATATTTGACCCTAATCTTATAAGTGAAAGGTTTGTTTAAACCATAATTTGATTTAGATAATGATATGGATAAAATATAATGGATGATCTAATTATTTGTCTAAATTAGAGTCTCTATATTCTAACATATCATTATGCTTCCCCCAAAAGTTTTCATTTGTTAAGGCCAACATACCCCGCATTTTTTTAAATTGGGGACCCTTGAGAAACATTGAGGATTAACCCTAAAATATGATGTGTTGATATCATTAGTAGAATTTGAATATCATACACTTTATTAAAGACAAGTTTACTTATTATGTTTTTCTTTAATTTTGTCTAACATTGCTAATAAATGATCTTCATGTCTTCTACTTGTAGGTACTAAACTTGAGCATAATTTAACAAGTGATGTTAAAATAACAGGAGAGGTATGGAAGATGAATCCTCTCTAGTATCATTTACTACCTATATCCTCTATGTCACCCCAAGAGTAGCCTCAATTGGAGCAACCATAACCCCAAAATAAAATTGATCAAGGACATGGCAATTTTTTTTGGAGAGAGAACTAGAGAGGGACCCTTATCTTCAACCTTTCCCTAAAGGCCATCATATCCAATTGAGTATTTATACATGATTTCCTTAGATCCAAATGAGACATTTGAATGGGCACTCAAATATTCTTGGTAAGGCATATGACACTGATGAGGAAGAGAAGCAGATTAAATAATCATAATCCTAAATAGTGGAGCCTGGAGAAGAGAAAGGGGAAGGAGTTATTATTTATATAATCCTAGTGGCACCTAGGGAGAAAAGTAAGGAAGAGTTGGAATTGGTCCCTATTAGACCAAAAAGGCCAATATTGACCCTTACTAACCCCACTAGTGAAATTAATTTGTTTAGTGAGGAATTACCCATCCATGGGCCAATCATCCTTGATTAGTTTATTTATGGGAAATTTTAGAATATCCCCTCTTTGTCGCACCCATGGGAATTAACAAAATTTGTTGTCATAGATGTACATGATGACATCAATCCATGGATTAGGGATATAATGAAGGAAGAAAAAGAAAGAAAAATTGTGGCCATTATAGGGATAGAAAGTAAGAAAATGGATGCTCCTAGAGCATCAAGAAACATAATAATTAAGGTCTTAGAACCTCCAAAATTCATAGATCTAGTTACCATGCTGAAATTAAATCAAGAGAAAGATGGATTAGAGAGCATCACCACTAGAAAAGCCATGGTGGGAGATGAAGAGTTCACCTTCTAGAAGGTTAAACCTTTTTTAGGTTTGAGTCTAATTGATGGACATATCCAGGTGAACATCCCACCCATGAAGAGGATGTTGAGAGCTTAATTGATGTGTAGTCAACTCAATCAAATGCTAGGATTAGAGGAATAAAATAAAGAATTCATAATTTGGAAAAAGAGAAGGAAAACCTAGAGACACAAGCCATTTTATCAGTCCCTAATGCTATATTAGACATGTTTGAATCATCCTTATTTTATATGTTTAATTATCTATAATCAATAAATCTAAGGTAAGATGCATTGCATTAACAAAGTGAAGTAGCCAAAGGATTTATTGGAGAATGACATGAGGCAAGAAGTAATTTAAGATATATCATCAATATATTGATTAGGAACAATATTCTTAAATTTTAAACTTATAGCCTATCACACCTAAATACTAATCAGGGGATAGTGGTGTGTAGACACCGAAATCATGTCAACTCCCCTGGTCATCCCCCGTCTTATTCTTCTTCGCCTATTTAACCCTTGTCGATCACTTTTTCCATTAGCCTTGACCCTGGCAGCATGTAAAAATGAGCACAGAGCTAAAGCTAGACTCTATCCCCATTGTGCATCTGCCGATGATGGTCTTTTCCCGGCCGATGGCACCGACGTCGGTCACTTATCGGCCGACGTCGGCAATCCTGCCAACGTCGGTCACCTTTCCGTTATCTATTATCAGTTATCATTCGGTTTCCCGAATGGTTATCGAACCGTCTCTCGAACCATCCCTCGCCTTCATCAGCGTCTGCCAACCATCCCAAAGGCTAATCAACCGATCAATCAATCAATCAACCTCTGAACTCTGACATTTACAGACTCTTGCAATCAACACTCTCACGATCAACCAACTTTGGCATCAACCAATCTGCATTCGCTTCAATCCAGCACTGCACAGACAACTTCAACAATGTCAATCATGTCTTCGCACTTTGACAGGTAAGTATTCTCATCTGTTTATTTTTATTTTTGGTTATTGCTTTCTTGTTATTTCCATACTCCATATTCTGTTTAGACTCGACCTTCTATAAATCCCCAGAGCTGGTTTAAACTCAGACCTTACCCTGACTAGACCCTGTCCCAACTCAACCAGAACCTGTTCAAAAACCCTACCCAGAACCTGTCCAAAACCTTGCCTAGACTCTGCCCTGACTTTGTCTCAACCCTGTCAAGAACCTGTTCCGACTCCCCTAGACCTTCTGCAACTCACCTAGACTCTGTCTAGAACCTGCCCCGACTGACGCCGGTCACTACCCCAACCGATGCCGGCAGTTTGACCGACGCCGGCACCTTCCCTGACCGACGTCGGCACCACAGAGACCGACGCCGGTGACTGTGCAGAACAATGCTGCATATCAGGTATGCACTTTATTTTTTGTCATTTATTTCTATCATTTTATCTTTTATTATCTACTTTCGTCTAATATTCTGCTTTTTTATCAGTGGGTTGATATCCTTCTAGGAAGTCTTCGTACTTCCAAAATCGGGCATTCGCTTGACAGCCCACCATATCTTTGACTAAAATTTTTCTGTGTTTCAGCCTTTTCTTCTTTGCAGGTGTCATTCCTCCACAGCCAAAGAGGAGAATCTTCCAATGTCTGATTTCGGTGCGCATGACTTTATCAGGTATCTTCTAGCCTTGACCATTTCTTTTAGTTTTTTATTTCTTCTTTGAATGTAGAAAGCAATTTTGCATAGAAACATTCTGGCACGCCCAGTGGGACCCTAGGGCCTTCCTTGGGTTCTTTCTTTCTTTCGTTCATATAGGTGCATTAGGTTTCTTCCTTTTCACCTCCTTTCATCTCTTCTTAAACGACATCATAAGCAGGACTAAAATGAACATTTCTTTCTTTCTTACACTTCTAGACTAGCTAAAACTCATATTCTTCGACTCTTTCTCCATTCATCTTCATACGAACAAACATTTTGACTTGGGCATTAAAACACTTTGCATTCATTTTTGTTTGCCTGCATCTCTTAGATCACACATAGTAATTAAAACGCATATTGAATTAATCTAGATCACTTGATGTTACACGACCAAACCACCTGCACAAAACAAACATTTTAACTCACTTGAGACAAGGCCCGACTGGGATTTCATCCCCTAGCGGATACCTTACCCATCCTGGTGATCTCACTTGGATTTCATCACCAAGGGGAAAGCCCACTCTGTTCTCTGGCAGAGTCTAAACTATAGGCGAGGTATATTTTGGCTAAGTGAAACCAGCTAACCACTGGAATCATGAAGTGAGGGGAGCTTGCTCCTTAGCACCAGGCCGTGTACCGAACCTAACACAGACTTTTGAGCACCATAACAAAACTCGAAACCATCCATAGACTGCTTCTTCTAGGACCCGACTCACAAAACCAATCTTCCTCTACACACATTCTAAGGCATAAGCCACTATAATCCTAATATTTTACTCCTAGGGTTTTAGGATCTGCTTGTGTCTTCATCTTTTTCATTCTTATCTACTTATTTGAGCTTGTGAGGATGTTCTTCCTTGCCTTGAATGGTTTTTGACACGCAGTCAAACCAAGGCTCTTCTTGACCACGCTAGCCATCAATCGCTTTCGCCTACCCCATCTATAAACAATCTTATAATGGAGTTCTACTCGGAGACCGAAAGAATTCCTACTAGACCATCTCCAACCCAGACGCCTATCATCCCAGAAGGGGACCAAGATTTTGCAAGATTCTTGGACCTCAATACCGCAGCCCTCCAAAACTATCTCGCGAGAAACCCAATGCAGGACCTTTCGGGTGACGTGGCGACAACATCAACGCCGTTCGCCACCCAACCTTTTATGACTCAGCCTTTTGCCTCAACCATTAACCCGACCATGGCCTATACGCAAAGTTCAGCCTCCTCGTCTATTTTTAGACCAACCTCCATCGGGGTTTTATTACCCCCTCAACCACCTGCAATTCAACCAAGTTCTACATCATATCAGAACTTGATTGTCTCAACCCCACACACTCCTGCACCTATATATGTAGGAGTGCTTACCTCCTCTTTTGCCCACGCCACCACACAACCTCCTTTGGTGATATATGGTCAGCGTATGCCTTCTACCTTCATAACCCAACCACCCTTAGCCTCTACTTCTGCCCCTGCGACTAGTCATCCGTACGTTGTGCCCTTACTTGTACAACCGACTACGTCGTACGCCTCTTCTAGCATCTTTCAAGTGCCTTACAACCTAAGGGGCACTCCGTCCACCAATCCATCAGCAGACGTCATCAAGATGTTGATGGATAAAATGTCCAGTCTCGAAGCTTCTATCTCCAGTTCAAGCAATGTCTCTTCATATGACCAGATTTATAACGAGCCCATCCATCCTTCTATCCCTATCCGACCATACCCCAACCATTGGGAGCTTCCTAAATTTACTCACTTTCAGAGTAAGGAAGACCCACAACAACACTTACGAGCATTCAAACATGCCTGTTACCTTATCGCCCACGACGATGCGTTACTTCTACGCACGTTTCCTATGTCTCTTTCTGGCCCTGCCCTTGACTGGTATAACTCTCTTGCCAGGCATTCTATCTTTTCATTCATTCAACTCGCCCAACTATTCATTGACCATTTTTCTATCAATATCACTAAACAAGTCTCGATCACAGACCTTTACTCCATTAGACAATTTGACGACGAATCAATAGTCAATTTTGTCGCCTGTTGGAGAGGCTTGATTAACCAGCTCTCTTTCTCCTTGCCTCAACCCGAGCTCATTGAGCTCTTTTCCCGAGCATGTGCCAGTCACATCTCATCCACCTTGCGGGTTCAAACATTCCACACTTTCGATGAGGCCTTCACCATGGCCCAAAAGCTTGAACTCTGCGCCATTGAAGAAGATAAGGTCAAATTGCATAACACCAATGCAAGAACCAATGACCACTCTTCTTCCAGACCTTCTTCTGCCCACTCCCAATCTAAGGGGTCGGCAAACACTGTCATCTTTAGACCATCATCTTCAATAATAACCAACTGACCAGCATCTTCAACATTAGACTACATCAATAAACATTTTCAACGTCAATCCATACAGCGTCAATTCACTCCAATTGGAGAGTCATATACCTCTGTGTTGGATAAACTCATCAAGCAGGGGGTCCTCAATCTCCCTTCAATCTGACCACATCAATTCGACCCCTCAACACCTATCCCTGCATGGTACAGGGAAAACCACTTTTGCAACTATCACCGTGTCAAAGGCCATGACACGGATCACTGTCAAACTTTCAAAAACATCGTACAGGACATGCTCGACAAAGGGGATCTTATTTTAGATAACCCAAACGCACTGCCCAACCAAAACCTTGACATCTTCAAGCAACCCTTTCCTAATCACCCGCCTACCCAAGACAACGTCCAAACCATGATCAATGACCCTCAAGACCATGATATACACACCGTCGACACTATCTCTTCTCTTATCCCTAACCAACCTCTTTCACAGGTGGAGGACCCTTCTTCCCCTATACCTCCTCCACATGGTGAAGAACTTTCTTCTCCTACTTGTCCTCCATCGACTTCTCCCATATTGGAGGACGCTTTGACCACATCAACACCAGTTGCCTCGCCTTCATCCTTATTATCATCCATAGATGATCATACCTTTTTGACTCCTCAACCACACGTAGCGGCCATGACTACTCCAGCACTCTTTCCTCTTAAAGAACCCACACCTTCAATCTCTTCTCCATCAAGAGAAGAACCGTCCACATCTAAGTCCAAACCCGTGCAAGCGTCCATCATGCCCAAAGCGATTAAACCTCTTGGTGCTCACCCCACATCTAACCTCGCCTCGCACAAAGGTGGCCCTCAACCCAAACCAAAGAAGGCTACTAAACCACACCAGAGGCCTCCTCCCCTATCTTCGTCATTACCTTCAATCTTGGGCCCACATCCATCTACTTTACTCGGAATGCTTCCCACTCCCATACTTCACAGAGGCACATCACCTCCATTACTCCTTCAACCCGTTAGACTTATACCTCCTCCAAACCATCGATCAATGCATCTTACGCCTCTCAAACCAAAATCACCAACCCTCACTGCAACAAGACACTCAGACCCGTTAGCAGGTTCTTATGCCTTGCTGTTACGACAATTATTGTAGTCCTCTCGTATCTATCTCCCGCCTCTTAGACCATATCAATCTCTCAGACCAAAACCCCCTAGTTTGACGACACTCGCATTTGTGCGTACCATCGCACGCCTGGGCATGACACCGAGCAGTGTTGTGCCCTCAAGGTCGCTATTCGCCAATGTCTTGGGAATGACACCCTTCTTCTCAACCACATAATCAATAAATCATCAACACCAACCCATGCCTCTCCAACCTCATCACCTAAATCAGGATCTCCACGCCAGACTAGGGTCCCTTCACCACCTTTAACCCCCTTATTCGACATCAACACAATCCATCTTACCAGTAAACCTCAATTGACCTTAACCAATCCGTCAAACATTCTCCCTAGCCGCTAGGGGAATTCAACCTTCATCCAAACCTCAACCAATTTTTCAACACAGTCTCGACCACATATCAATCACTCTTTCAACTTAACCTCAATTAGACCAGCAACCAAACATTTAACCCAACCTCAACTAAACATTCGACCCAACCAAAGACCAAATACCAACCAATCAACCCTCGACCTACCATTGACCAACTATCACATGACCAAATCTCACCCAAACATTCAACCAACCTTTTTATTAAAACATCCAACCAGTCTCGATCAATCAACAGCCATATCAACCAACTTCACATCCACTCATCAATCAACACCTGACCAATCTGGAAAGAGGCACATGGGGCAAGTTTGCTCCTAATTGGCTCGGACCTTTTATTATCACGCACAAGTATGGATCAAGGACTTACCGTCTGTCTTCTCTTGATGGACGACCAGAACCTGAGCCTCTTAATGCATTGCATCTGCGACCGTTCTACTACTAGTCGAGTACTCGTCCACTTGACACTTAACTTGAGCTCATCCCTTGAGCAATCCCCGTCCTCTTAAATCCTACTTCCTTTCAACCCTATTCCTCTTAACACATTCTTATAACCCTTTTATGATGTATGGATGCTTTGTCCTAATAAAAGGGAGCCCTTGACCTTCTATAATCTTGTCCATGACTCACATTTCTATAAAAATAAATCAAGATGTCACAATATCCATGGTCACTATATCAATATCAAAATCAAAAAGCAGACTGCTCCCTTGAAGGACAGCTGCACTATCATTGCTATAATTAATAGACTGCTCCCTCGAAGGACAGCTATTCAAAAGCCTTTATATTAAACAAAAATCTAGACCACTCCCTCGAAGGATGGCTATGACTAAACTGGCAATAAACAGCACTATTTTAGAAGCTTCCCGCATTGATCAGCTTCACAACTGACCACCAAGCAAATGACATCTCTATGCAGGCTTCCCGCATTGATCAGTCTGTGCCAAAAAAAAAAAAAAAAAAAAAGAAAAAAAAGTCATGGACTTGACTTATGGTTGTCTCAGGGTCTCCTATAAAAAGGGGCATAGTTATCTCTGCTCTTAAAATGGGTTACCCTCTTTCCTCCTCCTATCACCTGCTCAAGGGACTTCGAGCTCACTTTAATGTCAAGTGATTCGATTACCGCTCTAACATAACTATGGTCAACGACGTCACGCATGAATGGGGCTCTTGGTTCTCATAACCCCTATCTATGCTATCTTTTTGGTCCTTGTCAATGAAAGAGCAATATGCTTTTCACTTCTTCTGCACTTTGGTCACATTTGCCTTCATCACTTGTTAATCAACTCAACCTATTCACCCTAGTTTCTATGGGCACCAATACACATGGAAACTATTGACCCGCTGCAATTTATGTTAAGCAAAACCAATACTTGTTGAAGCATAAATATACCTCAATTCATTTTTAGCATACATCCATCATGAATATGGAATATTGCTAGGGATGAAAGACCTCTCGACCTATGTTGCGGAATACACCATTTGGAATAGGCTGCAACATCTTTTCTCCTCATCATTTCATCATGACCAAGACCAATCTATCACCCATTTTGACCACCTGTCTACTACTCGGACCCTTTGTCTGAACTACATTGGCCTGAGGCCCTCTTACCAAGGCTATGTAGGCAGCACTCAATTGACATGGGATCTTCTGGGGATAGCTCGGCCACATCCTTTCGTCCATTCCTCTCCTTGACCACTTCCAAGACACTGTTGCCTTGGTTGTTTTTGCATGTATGCTACCTCATGACTGGTTCACAAAATTGTGCGCAGACCTTTTTGGACCCTCACAAGTATAGGATCGCAAGCCGGTTGATCCGCACTACTTATGACTTTTTCATGTTTCTAGGAGCACTTCCTGAGCTCGGGATACCTAGAATGCGACGACCCATTTGGAGCTTCAGCTTCGATTGAATAACCCGATCAGCAAACAACTAAATGCTGGGGCCCGGTTATTTCAATTTTGGCACTCCTCGACCCTTGACCTGCGACACTTTGACCTAACCATCTCGTGCAGTGGTCTGCGCGCAATCACGCCTTTTACAGCGTTTACCCTCACCCCTTTTTCATCCACTCTTTGTCAAATCAGCACCCGATTCCCAGTTCCCTTCCCTCGACTCCTGCTTTGAGGGGGGAATACCTTATCCATACTCAGGGCAATCCACTTCTTGTTTTTGTCTTGCAGTTCATTCGAACAACCAACAAGACGAAATCAACCTTATCCCTCACCTGGGGCAATCACTCATGTTTTTGTCTTGCAGTTCGTCCAGAACAACCAACAAGACAAAAAGGGGCAAATGTAGACACCAAAATCATGTCAACTCCCCTGGTCATCCCCCGTCTTATTCTTCTTTGCCTATTTAACCCTTGTCGATCACTTTTTCCATTAGCCTTGACCCTGGCAGCATGTAAAAATGAGCACAGAGCTAAAGCTAGACTCTATCCCCATTGTGCATCTGCCGATGATGGTCTTTTCCTGGCTGATGTCGCTGACATCGGTCACTTATCGGCCGACATCGGCAATCCTGCCGACGTCGGTCACCTTGCCGTTATCCGTTATCAGTTATCATACAGTTTCCCGAACGGTTATCAAACCGTCTCTCGAACCGTCCCTTGCCTTCAACAACATCCGCCAACCATCCCAAAGGCTAATCAACTGATCAATCAATCAATCAACCTCCGAACTCTGACATTTACAGACTCTTGCAATTAACACTCTCATGATCAACCAACTCCGGCATCAACCAATCTGCATTCGCTTCAATTTGGCACTGTACAGACAACTTCAACAATGTCAATCATGTCTTTGCACTGTGACAGGTAAGTATCCTCATCTATTTATTTTTATTTTTGGTTATTGCTTTCTTGTTATTTCCATACTCCATATTCTGTTTAGACTCGACCTTCTGTAAATCCCCAGAGCCGGTTTAAACTCAGACCTTACCCTGACTAGACCCTGTCCCAACTCAACCAGAACCTGTCCAAAAACCCTGCCCAGAACCTATCCAAAACCTTGCCTAGACTCTGCCCTGACTTTGTCTCGACCCTGTCAAGAACCTGTTCCAACTCCCCCAGACCTTCTGCAACTCGCCTAGCCTCTGTCCAGAACCTGCCCTGACCGACGCCGGTCACTACCCCAACCGACGCCGGCAGTTTGACCGACGCTGGCACCTTCCTTGACCGACGTCGGCACCACAGAGACCGACGTCGATGACTGTGCAGAACAGTGCTACATATCAGGTATGCACTTTATTTTCTATCATTTATTTCTGTCATTTTATCTTTTATTATCTACTTTCATCCAATATTCTACTTTTTTATCAGTGGGTTGATATCCTTCTAGGAAGTCTTCGTACTTCTGGGATCGGGGGTTCACCTGACAGCCCACCATATCTTTGACTAACGTTTTTCTATGTTTCATCCTTTTCTTCTTTGCAGGTGTCATTCCTCCACAGCCAAAGAGGAGAATCTTCCAACGTCTGATTTCGGTGCGCACGACTTTATCAGGTATCTTCTAGCCTTGACCATTTCTTTTAGTTTCTTATTTCTTCTTTGAATGTAGAAAGCAATTTTGCATAGAAACATGGTGGACAAAACACAAAGTTTAATTACTTGGTCAGTAGGCTTAGATATACTCCTTAGGGATGATGAAGACCTGATTTCTTAGATCTAGCAACTACTTGGCACCATATTGGCTAACCCTACCAAGGCCACTCCATTAGGCATTATTAATGATGCAAAGTATAAACATAAGGTTACTTTTGTGATGTAATCATTCAAAATCAAAATCCAAGGTTAGTCTGGTAGAGATAATAGAAAAATATTAGGCATGATCTTCATAGATGAGGGAAAGATAATAGAGGCTAGGAGAATCAAGGAAGCTATGGCTAGGAATGACAGGGACTTTGATGATTTAATTGATCATGAAGATGTTTGATTTCTAAATCCTCTTGTAGATTTGGAGCTAATCAAGGAACAACACCAAAAGGCTATGGAACTTTTTCAGGATCAAAAAGGGTGTCCCAAATCAATGGGGCCACCCACTAGTTAATATTCCTTTTGTAAAACATTGTAATATTTAAAAATAGGGAATATTATTTTGTAAGGCATATGATAGTCTTTTAGCATATTGTTGTTAGGTTAGTATAATTATAAAATACAAGTGTATTCTATAACTTTCTAAAGAAGGACATATGCCCTTATCTTTTGTACAATTATATCTTTTAACTAACTAGTGTACTACCTTATCTTTCAATAAAAGGCAATAGTACCATGTTCATAAAAGAGAGAAAATTTGAGAAAATTTGTATACTTCAAGATATTAATGCAATCAAGGAAATATATAAATATTGTCTTGATTGAATGTGTCAATTTTTAGCATAGCTTCTTCTCTCAGTTATTGATTCTAATTCTAATGTTTGAATAGTTTTATTTGAATTCTAGATTTACATCTGTGATACAGGGTTTCTAATTTGTGATTGTTCTAAATTAGCTAAAGGATCCTAGATTTGATTCATTTTATTTGTTTTATATGTAGTTGTGTTAATTTTATTTGAGTTTGGTAACAAAGATTTAAATTGAAATCTAGTTCTTACTTGTATAATTTCATATCATCCTTAAGAATGTGCCTAGTATGTGGTGAAATTTGAGCTTATGCTATTTTTCATCATATACTAGTTAAATCAAGTTCAATTATCATTGGAACTTTGTCATGATATTTGATTTCAAGATCAAAAATCACTTGTTTCTTTCCTACCCTACCCTTCTCTTTTATCCATTTTTATACCAAATCATTATAGCTTATATTTCATTATAAATATTCATATATATATATATATATATATATATATATATATATATATATATATATATATATATATATATATATATATATATATATATGTCTATAGCTTAAATTGGGTCATAATTCACTAAGTATTAACATATATCCTCTATAATTCACAAATAATGGACCATGATGGCTCCTGATTATCACTTATTATAAATATTATGGAACACCAATACATTATTCTGCCACTATCTCAGCATAGGTGACATCAAGTTGCCATAACCTATTACTCATGCTCTAAATTACTATAATTTTAAAATTAAAAGTGCTCTTTAAACACTAAGAACCCATATGGTACATTTAGAGGCATCAACACTTCTCTATCAAGAACTAGTTTCAGATTTAGATGGTAAAAGTATCATTGTGATCTTCATTGGTCATTGATTCTAATTCCTTCAAACATCGAGACAAGGCACTTTATAGCCTTTGAAAAACAAAGTGTGGTCATGGATCATAAATAGGGATAAATATTGGATGATAGGTTAGATTTGGTGATGTAATGGTGGATGATAATAGAATGTGGAATAGTTGGGAAATAAATGAAGATCAAGATTTTTAGTCACACATAATGTTGCTAATGTTAGGTTCAACATAACTTTGGATGCAGTAAGGCTGAATAATTTTGAATATTCTCTTGATAAGACCCCCAATTTTTGTTTTTGTTTGGGATTGAGAGTAGATACCATCTAATTAGGTTGTAGATTGGAAGTTATTTTTATTTGATCTTGAATAATTTATTCAGTAAGTAGTGAAAAAAATTTGTGCTCAGCTATCAATTCCTCGATGAGGTTTTCACTAATGAATTTATCTTTATTATCCCATAGTACCTCTAAGAAGGTTTCACTAATGAACATTGGCTTTTGACTTTGATTATTTTGTAGAGATTCTAAAAAAGTTTCACTAGAAGATGCTAAATTTGAACTTTGCTTGTCCCCTAGTGCCTCTAAAAATGTTTCTCTAGGAGAGTGTTCTTATGTTATATGAATGTGGTCTTGGCCTCCTTGATCTTCTTCAATTGCTATGCCACCATGCATATAGTTCAAAAAAGTGTGATTCTATCAGTCCCAATAAACACTTATGGGAGATGGAATGTAAATAAAATGGCTATGTTGGTTGGTGGTAATGGCATGTAGACTAGTAATGGAAGGTGAAAGGCCAAAAAATACTCATAGAAGATACTAAGAGAACTTGTGTTAATGTTGAAGTAATCATCCTCAAAAACTATAGAAAGATCACAAATGTAATCAAATCGATTTGTAAGTCTTGCATAACCAATATTCTAACAATCATGAATGTATTCTAATTCTGAATATGATTTTGACTCAAGGAACTCTAAATTCAATGTTAAGACTAATGTTGATTTTGATTCTGATGCTAAATTTTATCTTGGTCTAAAAATAAAACTTGACTCTAATTTTGATGGGTACTCTATTATAATAATGTCTTTTTAAATGTTTTGTATTAGACACATAATAATCTATGATGTCATGGTGGGTTCCATAATGGTATATTTGTAAATTAAGAATCCTCAACGATGGTAAAAAGGTGAAAATATAACTCCTTAGAGACTAGCTTATCAAAGGAAGGCTCTCGAAAAATATGCATATGGTCAAGGTAATGATTTTACCAAAGGTGGTTATAACCATTAAGAATTAATTCAACAAAGACTGACTCATGAGAGTGAGATTACTTAATAATTGGTATAAGATCAATAGGTGATTTATCACAAGTCAACTTATCATAAGTGGTTGGTTTCACATAAACATCTTAGATCAGTTGGTTTTCTTGGCATTGGTTTATAATGAGTTATAAAATACTAGTTTTGAACATAGCTTGGTCTTTGAATGATTGGCTCAATTGAGGGATTGATTGGATTGGTAGTAGATGAGGAATGTCCCATGATTAGATAATGGTAGGGTGTTGGGGAGCATGATTTCTCACACAAGCTAAAGGATGAAGTCCTAAAATGGTAAAAACAAGCTGGTGCAGGGCTTGGTTGTTCATACAAGCCAAAGGACTAGGTCTTAGAATGATGAAGGGGCATTATGAAGATTGATTTCTTACTCAAGCCAAAGGATGAAGTCTTAGTATGGAAATGGTGTGATGTTATGGAGCCTGATTTCTTGCATAAGCTAAAGAATCCAAGTCCTCTTCATAAAACATTTCATCCCCATCAGGGTTTTGAGTTAGATTTTAAGCTAGTTATTTAATTTTTTACCCATATGGAGTATTATAGGGAGAATAATAAAAATTCCTAGAAAATCTATCTCTATAGGGGTTTTTCGTCTACCTTTATGCTATTATTCTATCATAAGTTGGATTGTACGTGACTCCACTGTAATTATAGCTAGACATGTCTACATAATGATGAAAGCTTTGAAATAAAAGGCTTAGAGTTTTAAAAACTCTAAAAATTTATGTCCAAAGGACAAATGGTTAAAACATGGTCTAACTTAGTTGAAGGTGGTGGAGTTGTATCTTTGAAAACAATGGTCTGAAAGTGGATCCATATCTCCAAAATGGTTTATGATAATATTTGGCATAAAATAATCTAACATCAAATATCATACACATAAAATCTCAAGCATCTAAATAAAAACTGGCATATCAAAGGTCTAGGTCAAATTGTTCTAAACAAGGTCTAAAGTAAGAAATGGAAAAGAGTCACTAGTTATTTTATCTAAATACAAATTAAAAATCTAGGCTCAAATAGGTTTTGTTAGGACTTTTATCCAAACAGTGTCAAAATATAAACTTGAAACAATGGATTGATGTTAATTTGATTTAATCTAACAAGTTTGGAAATAACTTTGACATAGACCTAGCACATGGAATCAAACATAAACATGATCAATTACTATAAGCCATAAGGCAAAAGGATCTTGGATAAATGGTCTATTCTCCCAAACAAAGGCATAAATAATGATGAGGATAGGCATTGAATAAACAAATAATAAATAGTCATCAAGTTTGGGTAACCAATTAGTTAAAGTTATGCAACCTAGAAGAGAAAGATCTATGTATCAGCCCCAAAAATTGAGGCCTAAATATAAATCAATCAATTTTTGAATCCAAACTTGACAAGGTTATTTGGAAACATAATTTTGAAGACTAGGATGTGACAAAACAAGTTAGAAAAGATTGGAAAGCATGATGATGAATAAACAAGGTCCAAATGGCATGTGTGACATGGTTTTAAATAATGGTTTTGGTAAAAAACAAATGATTTTTGAAATAATTTGAATATCATAATGGCATAAACATGCTCTAATGATGTGATCAAATGTTATGTTTCAAAGACTCAAAGGTCTAAACTTGAAATCTGATTTGGGTAGCATAACGATACTTTTATCAGTCAATTAACACACACACAAACAAGTTTAGAGAAAAAATGCAAGGCACAAGTGTGGTGTAAAACAACCATCACAACACCTCTTTATAAAAAAGAGTGGCACATAAATAAATTGGTTTTTACATGGTTTATAAACAAATGCATTAGTTTTATTCTCTAAACACCAAGCAAGAAAATGAAAAAATACAAGTAAATCATCCAAATTACTATCAAGAGTGTGGCAAAGTGGGGTTGACTAAAACTAATTGGTTTTTTATCATTCTAGATGGATCAAATGCACAACACTTTCACATCAAAATGAAAGAGAAAAAATATGTTAATTAGGTCCAAGGCACTTAGCTTGTTGTAAAAATTTATTTCCCTTTTGACAAGCACTACATCCATCACTTGCTTAGTGTAGTGTGATGTCCAATGTGCTCAAAAATATCAAGCTTAGCCTTAGTGATAGGATATGGTTTAACCATTAAAACCACCATCCCAGTGGGGTGATCCCAATTTATATACGCCCCCCCTCCATGAAGAGGGGTTGAGGGCAATGTTGGGAGGTGAATTCCTAGGTCAAGGCTTCCCTATATAACTTATGGGAGGTGATGAAATCCCCTTCACAAACCAATATGCTTGAAATATAAAAGACAAATAAAAAGACTTTATGGTCACTTTTAGATCACTGTATACTATGTAAGCTTGGGGAGAGCTTAGGTGATGTTATTTTTACACCTTGGACTAGGCTCAAATTTGATGATAAAACACTTTTGATCACCTATGTTAATTAAAGGGGATGGGGGAGAGCATACATGCATTTTTTATTTCATGAAAACAAGCAATAAATAAACAAGGCATGGTAAACAAATGTTTGCAAAATAAATAAAACTACATTATCTTATTTTCATTTTAAGACACCAAACAAAATGTGTTGTGAATTTTGGCCTCTTTGGCATTGATTAAACTTGTAAAAACTTGATAAACATCCATGGCATAAAAAATGAACTAGTTTCTTTTTAGACACCAAATAGACAATTTGATCAAGATTGACAACATATTAGGATTTGATTAGCTTCATTATTTAGACACCAATTAAAATGTTTAGATTATGTTCATGGCCCCTTGGCAAATTTGAAAGATCATTGATAAATAAAACAAGACAAAATAAATCCATGTTCATTTTAAACCCAAAATTCCAAATGTGTATGTTTTATCATGTTTTTTTTTAAGCCTAAAATGAAGTGTGCAAGATTGGACATGTTCATTTTAAACCCAAATTGAAATGTTTGTTAGTAAAAAATAATCAAATTAGTTTTCAAACCAGCCTTTCAATCTATAAAAGAAAGATTATGACTACCTACTTAGAATATCTTTTGTGTATTTGACAAATGAGATTTGGTTTTTGAACTCTTGGGTTTCACAAATTATAATCTTGCTACTCCATAGTGTAATCCCACTACTTTGAAAAATCATGAACTAGATAGGTAATATCACTAATTAGGTTAGTTTAACATAAATCACAATATAACTACTCAAGCTAACAATTATGCTACTTGGGTCAACAATATTGCTATTTAAGATAGAAATATTGATGCTTAGGTTAGACAATCATGCTAATCAGGTAGGCAATCCCACTACTTACAGTGCATACTACCACTATGAGAGTTACATTATTATTGCTTAACCACTAACAATTTATTGACAATATCATGACTTGGTTAAGTAATCTCATGATTTGGGTTGACAATCCCTCAAGTTCGGTTGTCAATCCCATAACTTAGATAGGTAATCTCATGATTTTTTAGTCACATTATTACAATATCAAAACTAACAAGTAGTAGGGTTGCAATATCCTTACTTGCAAGCAAAGGTATTGCAATATCACTACTTGAGAGTAGAAGTGTTATAATATAACTATAAAATCTATAGATAGAATCAAGGTTAGTCCAGAAAAACATAATTTAAACATAATATCATGACTTAAAATGACAAACCCATGACTATGTGAGTTGTGGGATCACATTCTTGAGGATAAAACCATGACTTCTAAAAAAACAAACTTACTCAAATTTTCACCTTCTTTGCTTTCACACTCTAAGATACTGCATGACAATGGTTAGTAGTTTTCTTGAAGGTGATATTTGACAAAATTTGTGATGATAGGTCCCACTAGATAGGCCATTTATGAAAATAAGATGAAAAAATAAGGGGAGATTAGTATGGTGTTAGTGAATGAAATAAAAAATAAAATATACTGAAGTTAACACCTTAAACCTATCTCAAGGGGGGAGCATAATAAAAAACACTAAATTAGAAACACAAATCAAATTCAAAATATAAATAAATCCATCACCTTCCTTGGATGCTCCAAATTTCTTGTTGAAGTGGCTTTCTCAACTTGTGCTCAATCAATCTTCATCAATGGAGTTTCTTGGCTCCCTCTCTACTTGGAACCTTTAGCTTGGGGTGGCTTTGTCTTAGCTTAACAATTGGGAATTATAACACTAATTTTATGAGGTTTTGGAATGATTTGTGCATTATAAATTTACACTATCCAAGTTTAAAATTTAATGGGCAAGGCCTCTTATTTATAGAGTTTTGAGAAAGATTAGAATGAACCTAAACTATCCATATCAAGATGGAGATGTGTGGCTAAAGATCCATTTAATTTTGGAGGCCAAACTCAATAAATTCCCTCATAAATATTTTGGATAGAGAGGCATTAAATAGTTATGGAAGGTTTTAATGAGGCATTAGAGGGATTAATGAGATATTTTATGCATTTATGGCCTAATAATGCCTTCCTAAGAAATGATGTCACTTGATGATGTAGCTATTCAATATCAATTTACAAAAAGAAATATTCAACCAGTTCTATGTAAAATTAACTTAATCTCATAATTCTAATTGGTTAGTCTTAAATATGATTAGTCAAAATTGATGAAAATCTTGGAAATTGGTTCACAAATTAATCAAATTGGTCAAAATGTCCTATTATTAGATTGAAATTTGACTAGATTAGAATTAGAATGCAATGTTAGATGCATTAGATCCATTATCCCATTTATGATGTTGCAAACAAAAAATAATAAATTCACATGTCTCATGTAATAAAATTGTTATAAAATATCAATCTAAAGCACCTAGGTGCAAAATGTCATTGACTCAAAATAATCTGATCAAAGTTAGCAGTCTCATAAATTGTATTACCCCATTTAATGATACTCTAGCCAAAATCGGTACTTAAATATGATAGGTTTAAAGTTTTTAATGTGTTTTAGTGTTTTAGGACAAATTGTGATGCTTTAATAGAAATTGGTCAAAATCCTAGTTAAAGGTTATTGGTGGCCAGTTTTAGGTGTCCATAGTGATCTCCCTAAAAATACCTTCACCCATTTTATCGATTATAAACAAATTGAGACTGAAACCACATAATCTTTCATCAAATGGTGGAAGACCTTATCTAATAAGTGTGAACACAATATGGTATTTGATAGCCTATTTCATCTATTTACCAATGTTCTTTATCCTAAGTTACAATATCAACTTCAAACTCTCTCTCCATGCCAAAATTTCCTCATGCATCAATTTGATCCATCCCAATAGTCTATGGGTACTCACATTTTAATCAAAAATCTTAATCATCATGCTAAAAATGATTTGTGTCACTGACTCTTATGATACCATTCATACTATTCAAGCTATTTTTCCCAACTAGGTTCTAGAATAAGCTTCCTATCCTAACCATATCGCTAATCCTCATTTATCTTCAAAAAATAACATAAATGTTTATAAACCTTTATCATTAGTATAATTAAAAGTGTATACTAAATTATCTTTTATGATAACTTGATCTCACTCATCCCATGAAATCCTAATATGATCCCAATAAATTATTTTGGTTTCATGATAGTTGGGGTCATTCTCATGAGTCTTGTAGGAAAATTCATAATTTGGATATGGTTTTCCTTCTCAATCCTAATTTTGAACATGATTCTATCATTTATAAACATCAACAATCCTATGACAATGCCTTCAAATCCAATGAAACATAAACCAAATCCGAATCTTTAAACTAGGATAAATATCATTTCGCCATCTATAAAGATCCTCTTCTAAATAACCAAAATAATAAAGATAAGCCTACCCCTTCTACCAATAATTTTTATAGCCTTATTGACCTAATTCTTGAAGATAATATGGTCAATCTGACTAATATGTGAAGGGTGGTTTCCTTCATTGATCCTCATCCCATCCACCCTACTCAATTGACTTACACATTTCATGTTATCCAAAACTCTTCCCCAACAAAATTAACATAGTTAGGGAAAGAAGACCTTACATCTTTTGATGAACCAATTCCAACACCTCCCTTGGATAACACTTCCCATACAATTTATACCACTCCTCTATCCTCGTTACCCATCACCAATGATACCAAAACTTTTGTCAACACTTCCTCCAACTTATCTCAAACAAAACTTGAAAAAAATAACCCATATTATAAAAACAATCAACAAACTTGTCCTCAAATTAAACCTCCCATAACTTATCAACATAAATTCACATGCTCTTAAGATTCTCCTTCCAAGGACCTCCTTCAACACTATGCACCTTTTTTCAATAGTGCCCTTATGGGTTATGATGAGTGGGATCCTATCATGGAACTCACTAATTTCCCATCTCAAATCCCATTTCTCAAACTTATGTATACCTCTCTATGTCATCGTAGTCATCTTATGGATCTTTTGTTTGAAATGAACATCCCTCATCCTCCCCTAGCAGGACACAAATCCACCTTATCTAGATTAGAAGATAGAATTTTAAAATAGTGTGAAGATATGTCCATACACATCTATGAAACCATTAATACTTCTCTTTCCCTCAAATTCCCCACTACTTTTATGATCCCTAATGAGATTCTACTTTTTGTGGATGATCCTCCTTTTTATATTAGTGTCCAAATTGGTGATATATAAGTCAAGTGTGCCTTGATTGATAAGGGTTCATTAACTTATGCTAACTCTCTATATTATATTAAAACCCTTAGATATTTTGAATTTAATCTTAAGTCCACACGTATCACATGTCAAGGCTATGACCAAAGGCAAATTCTTCCCATAGGCTATGTGTGATTCCATCTCACCATTCCACTTGTTACCATTCAAGTGAAGGTGATAGTATTTAACTTTCCTCTATCTTATAAAATTTTTATTGGTAGGCCATGGACTCACCACATGAGATAATTTACCTCTTTCACTTTCCAATATTTTAAATTTAATTGTAATGGAGAAATATAGAAAATTAAAGGTGACACTAACCCTTAGAATTATGAATAATTACAAGGCCATGGTGTATTCAAGATTCCCACCCTTTAACCCTTATCGATCATTCCATTTCACGCATCTAAATGGTTTAAATTTCTTATCAACTCCACATGATTTTATAATGGTCACCTCAAACTCATCAAGAATATACCATCTAACCTCTTAGATTTAGATGATGATGAATTTGACAAGATTAATCTCAATATTAAAATATTAGATCTCTTACCTCATCTCATTTCCTAAATTCATTCCTCTCTAGAACCATGTTCCCATCAACCACCTAGTGATGATATACCCATTATCTTAATTAAGACTCAACACTCCATTTATCACAACACATCAAATGATAAGTTATCCCTACCTATGCCATTGATCTTCATACACCTAGATATGATGATGGTTATACCTTAGATGATCCATTCATAGGAGGTCTTATTCAGGGCTATGATTCTAAAATTATTCATTATAATTCCTCTTTGATTTAATATTTTCATATATATTTTATCATTTTATCCTATATTATTCATAATTTTAGCACTTTTCCTTTTGTTCATATGGTAGAGATGGTACACACACCTCCATTCTATAAAGAGACTCATATAAGAATGATTATGGATCATTTTATGAGTGGTCCCTATTGTTTTGATATATATTGAGACCCCTCTAGGTGACTTATCCCTGAGATGCTTGTGATTGTCCTTTATCCTTCTACACATCTTGCCCCTCCCTCAAATGAGCCCAATTTGGATATTATTCCCACTCTTTCTCTAGTTGATATTCTTCCTATTTTAGATGTTATTTATCCTTAATTTGATCCTCTCTCAGTCACTCCACTAGCCCCACCTTCTCTTTGTGATAGTTTGCTCCCTTTATCACAGCTTGATCCTTTGCCCATGAAATGGGATGATTAGCCATATTGTGATATTCATAATTTTTTTGATCACTATAATATAGATTATTTATTACACCATCCTTCCTTGAATTCCATTTCCACTCGTATTATTACACCTAAAAATTTTACTAACAAGTGAATTTGTTTCTTCCATGACACAAATACTCATTCATCCATGCATTGTCATAAGTTTTGGCAATATATCAACACTTTACATCCCACTACTCTTAATCCCATAAATAAGGCTATACCTCCTCAAAAATTATTACCTGAATATCTTCCCAAATATGGAGAGGTATATTATCTATGACACCAATGTGGTACTCATCACACTAATTATTGCCACATTCTTCAATAGCATCTCAAGGATCACCTCATGACCATAATTGCACCTAATATCCTTCCTACCATAAGTCACCCTTGCAATAAGATTCCCCTTTATTCCCTATTGGGTCATCTACCTATGGTCCCTTATCCAAATATAATATTTTCACCTATAATTCCATTACTCATGGACCTTCTTTCACTTGTGGCCCCTTCTCCACTAGTGACTCTTTCACCTATGGATCCTTCTCCATCAATGACCTCTTCATCTCCAACTGAGTCCATTTACATTCCTTATCCTAAGAATCACCTAAAAAATAACCCTCTTCAGTATGATCCTTCAAGAATTACTAAATTTTCTATTAAGGAGATTCGACATGAAGTATTTTCTCAACTTTTCCTAAAGATAGATGAGACTTTAACTGTAGTCCAAGTTCATCTTCATATAGACTTATTCAATGTTATGGATAATGTATATGGAAAAATATACCAATATTTATAAACACAAAAATGCTATTATTTCATTTATTTATTCATTTGGATTGGACACATGCTCCAACTTTACATATATTTATTTTATATCATTTGACAGTGTCAAATTCTTTTCTATCTTATATGATGACTTTTATTTCATACTATATGTTGCTTATGATGTCATTATTTTCTTTGTGTTCTCTTATGGATTATTTTTAATATTTACATAATTCTTCTTCATGAGTTCATTTTCTATGGTTATATTATTCTCTTTCATGATTGTTTGATATCTTATCTATATAAACATGAATAATTATTATTATGAAGTGGCTATACAAACCTTACTCGCTTTAGTCATCCCTTACCATATGATTAGTTAGTATATAATTCATCCCTTTATAATCTCTATTTATTGGTCCACCTTGGATATCCCATTATTCCCCTTCTTTTGTTTCATAAACTAAGCATACTTATGGTTGAACCTTGACATAACATGTTGGTTTATATGTAATCCTAAGTGTTTTATTCAGTCATGTCTTTGGATACTTAGCTTCCTTTAGCCAAAGCTTACAGATCATTCATGTGTATCACTTTATCCCTCATGATTGGTCATTCCAATTCCATATGGAGGAGGAATCTTAAAATCCATAAAACATTCAAAAAAACAAATCATTTGACAAAAGGCAATGATCTAAATGGAAACATTCAAAATTTTCAAAAGTAAAATCACACTAAAAGATGTAATTCTCAACATATTTTTTTTAAATCAAATATCAAACTCCATGGTTGGCCTCATGATATATTTGAGGTATATTGGGGTGTTGTAGGATAGTAGATTGGAAAAGGAGAATAAAAAAATATTTTAGTGCTAGGTACTTTCTCATGTAAGTACCCAATCTTTGCAATAGACTGATGTCTCTATAAGGGGTCCTGAGGAATGGGGAATGCATTATGGGAAGGTAGGTATATTTTATTTTTATTTTTCAAAATATCCAACATGATTTGATCTTAGTACCACACTTATTTTCCTACATATCTTTGTGCCTATAGTAAACAAGTATCCTTTGTATATTGGTGGAAACTAGTCTCTTAGTGTCTTTTTATGTCCTTAACATGCCTTAGGTTTCATAAGGTCTTCTCATAATATGCATATGTTATGATTATTGAATTCCCTCTTTCAATCCCTAAAATCATAATATTTTACCTTGAGAAATATTTTTTTGTTCACTAATCACTCCCCCTAGGGATTCAATTTGTGAGTTGTAGTGTAAGACATTGGAAAGACCAGGCCTTCCTAAAAAAATATGAAATTTCACATTACCACTCCAAACATCCCATTTTATCATATTTTACCCTTTTAACATTTTTTTCACCTCATTGGTGTTCTCTTTGTGATTTGAATTGTAATACCATGGATAAAACTTGGCCTTCCTCACAAAATTTTCCAAAACCCAAGTCACAACAAAATTACATGTGTCAAATTTGAGAGAAGATGTGATTGATTATGAGTTACATGTCATTGACATGATTACCATATTTATTTAGTATGTTTTATGATTAATTATTTAATATTTCACTTTTATCTTCATATTTTTTATTGCATGTAAGAATCCAACCATTTTTCTTAAGTCTTTCATAGTTCTTAACTTGAATTAGTGTGATTAATTTAAGACTAGTTTGCCAAGTTTGTTTCTCTTTTATACATCTTGATGTTATTTAGTATGATTGATTGAATTAAGTAGTTTTTTTTATATCATTTATCTTTCACATGATTTCCATTTTATTACATTATTTTCATACTTCCCAACGTGATATAGTGTGATTTTACTTGCTTTAATTTGGTGCCAATTTTTTCATGGTTCAAAAACATTTTGCCCTATTGTTTCCCACTTTTTGGTTTATTATACTTATTAATATTTTGTTATTACACATTTCCTATCATGAAATAGTGTGTAGTGCATTTTTTATGAATAACTATACCTTTCCAAATCCTTTCTACCTATTTTTATTTAACCATGCATATGTAGTACATAATGCTAGAAAATAAAATACCCCACAATATCTCTAATAGAATTTACCACAAAATAAAAATACATGTTCTAGATAGAAATATATACATGCATCAACAACCACAACTAGAATATAACTCATGAAATCAATATCCAACTATCAAAATAAAATATATCTATATATTATGTGTTTTTATAGATAATATAAAACCACATCTCTCCAACTATATGGCTAGGATCTATCATGCCTATGTCATGGCCTAGCCATGTTGATTATATATGCCTTAGACCATCTCCTATACATAGTATGTTATAATGAGGTTGTATGAAATATCAAACCTACTACCTATCCTTGCAGGTTGGCCACCCTGGCCTATACCTATCCCAAGTAAATTATGGTAGCCATGTATGTTGTTATCTCTAGAGCCAAGGCCTACTAAGCTTGTGCCTCTCCTACTCCCACCCTACTAGTGGATAAAATCCATCTTTTCATGTCTTTAACTACCTCATAGCCTTCCATACTAGTCTAAACTATCCTTCTTGAGTTAGGTTAGATGGTACCATAATATCATCTGATATGGTGTGGTTGTATGGTTCCAACACTCCATTTAAAATGTCATGCTACCATGACTAAGGCTCCCCATCTAGTCTCCTCTATCATAGGGTCTAAAGAAAACACAACCCAAATAGATATCAAATCACACATACATCT
The DNA here is from genome assembly GCA_037957365.1 of Torreya grandis. Classification (NCBI taxonomy): domain Eukaryota; kingdom Viridiplantae; phylum Streptophyta; class Pinopsida; order Cupressales; family Taxaceae; genus Torreya; species Torreya grandis. The sequence continues at coordinate 166,753 of JARHVA010006655.1, forward strand.
CATAATATATCTATTTACCTACAATCATATCTAGCTAATATTTTATCATAAGACCACCAATTACAATATTTCTTACCCATCCTAGTGTCACCAAGCACTATCTCCTCATATTCTCTTCCACCAAGCATGGTCTCTCCATATACTCATATATCGATCACAACCTCTCAATATTCTCATCTATCAAGCATAGTCTCTCTGTCTACTCATCTATTAAGCATGGTCTCACTATCAACCCATCTCTTAAGCACCATATCCATGGGTCATCTCCCTATCAAATCAAAACCTAGAGTCACCACCCATGCACACCTCATGCCTCTCCTTAGTGGTGCATCTATCAACTAGCTCTACCCTAGGCCAACTATCAATTCATCTTATATAGCCACCCTCTATTATTTATCTCATTGATGGCATCTCCATCAGTGGTGTGCTTGAGGTAGTTGTTATTCCTCCTACTATGGTGCTTGCTATGGTACCTAATGTACCCTTTCATCCACATCCATGCATTCTCCTCCTCCAAATACCAACTATCATGATTGACCCATCCATGATCTCACATGTTGTATCCTAATCTCCAATCTCTTGATTGGCACTCTTCCTCCCCCTTAACATCACCTCTCTCACATTTTGTGAACAAAACATAGGCACTACTATCAAATATGTTAGGTGTGGGATTCTAAACCTTGTTGGTAAGCATGCTACTATCTATGGCTCTACCCACCAAGTATAGTGTCCCATGATCCACACCTGATCTCATCCTAGAGACATAGTTTCCTAATTGGGCCAAATAGTATTAATATGTGCATAGGGATACCACAAAATATTTCATCATGTGATTATTTATAACATTGGAACATGGGGTATGACATGCACTACATAGTCCTATATATATATATATAAACCCAAAGTAACCTATCACTAACCATATGGGGTAACCCAGTTGGTTGATACATTGATAACCTCTCATATATCCATGCACTCAACTATAACACTAGTCTTATGCTCTTCCACCCTCTAAACAACATCCATACATATCATGCATGAACTAGACCTAGATAGAAGACCCAAAATTATAGATATCCCCCTAATCCAACATGGATTTGCATAATTTTATCATGTATAGTGGTACCCTTCCATCTGAATTGTGACACAACACTCATGCTATCATAAGTCCAATCATAGCCTTCTAGATACCTAAAATTTGTGAAATATATACATCAAATAAGCTCACCCTCAGTCCTAAATAGATCCTATCTAAGCATGTTTCCCACCTATCTAATGCTCATCTCTCTTATATATTATCTAGTATCCCTATGATCATTAGTGTCCCTCTTATAGGCAATCCAAGTGATACATGGATGTCCTCTAGTGTGATACCTACCTATATGGTATCCCTATCCACCACCCATCAAAAAGTGTTTGTCAATTATTATCATGTTTTAAGGAACATGGCAATGAGATCAACACTCAGTTGGATTCATCTCATCTCGATGATACCTCCCAAGCCCATTAAAACCAATCTTGTTCTATCCACATCTATCAATTGCTCTAGAAAATTAGGTAACCATGAGGCATCGATCACTCACTAAAATCTCTAGCACCTCTATAAAATGTCAAATAATAAAGGATGTATTAGATCTCCATGTAATTCATAATCAAAATACATTCTTATAAATTTCATAAAAAATAATTAGTTTGATTTAGTATCTTTAGTGACCTAACCAACTAAGTTGGCAACTTATTACTAAGTCAGCCCACTAATTTTATAATCTTCTACCAAATAGGTCAACCTAGTTAACCTTATTATTTTACTATGATTAATTTTTGACTATTTTCCATAAATTCCTTGGGTATTTATTGGTTTGAATCCTTCCTACATAATACCCCATTTGACCCCTAGCACCCCTAAAAATTTCTTAGGGTTTATTCTAGTATCTAGATTTTGCCTAATAGTCAAAATTCTCTAAATAACTCAATTTCAAATAAAAATACTCCAACACTTGCAATTTTTAGTTTCTTACTTCTGCTTCACTCATTGTGGCCTCTATACATCCTCCTCATCTCAGCTATCATCTTTCCACCATCCTATCTCTCTAAGTCTCTCACTCAGTCTATCAAAGATCTACTTTTCTTAGAATAGTAAATAATACCAAATGAATTATTTTTCACCCTATTTATATGTACTATTTCAAATTTATTTACCCTTAAAATATTTATCATCAAATTTCTTATTTTATTCATATCTTTATCTCTACTAACTCTTTTTTAAAACCATAAAATGTTCTTAAAGAATATTTTCAACTAGCATATGTATATGTTATAATTTTTTTGATTTTTTAAATCTTTTTTTCTAATCTCTATAGGTTCAAATAATTTTCCTCACATTGGACACCTTCACATTTATCACATATCATTCTTTATCTACAAAACTAAGGTAAGTACATGTATGTGTTTTTCAATTTTGTCCTTTCATTTATCTTATTTTTTCTTTAATACACTTTATTTAGCTTCAAAATTATGTGTTTCTATGTTATTTTTCCAAAGCACCATCTTGTGTTACACCTACATGCCATGTAATGAGCTTCAAGTGGGGCATATGTATACACATAATATTTTTCAAACTTTATCAATTACTAATGTTTTTTACCTTGGATTAACCTGTCAAGTCTCAAACTCTTTGAGTGTATGCCCTAAGAGGTGCATCAAGAAAGGGGTGGGTAGACCATTGGTGGTTCATAGGATTATTGTCCATTTTTTCCACTTTTTATATACACACTTGTATCCTAAAACCATTTTCCTAAGATTTTCCTCCTATTTTCACCATTCTATAGTCTTTTAACACCTTCATTATCCCTTTCCCTAACCTAAACCCCTTTTTTATATTTTACACAACATATTCAACCACTTTGACCTTGCATTGTTATTTAACAAAACTTATTATGGACTAGGTCCACCCATGGCCAACCTAGTCCATGAGCTAGTTTATTATTATCAATTAAAATACTAGGTTGATTGAGTCAACCTTGTTAGCCTAAAATTTTGGAAGGGTTTAGTGTTAGATACACATATATAAACACATTCATTTTTCCATTTATATAATAAGAGAATAAGAAGTAAGATACATTGTGCATCTACTTATCCACCATTCTACTTGAGAAGCAAGCTTAGGGTTTCAATCTTTCTTTGGAGATATGGATCTTGTCTTGTGGATAAGTCTTTTGGATGAATTGATAGGTTGTATAGCCTAAAAATGATTTATCCTTATCATCCTTACATACCAAAACAAACTCTTGTGAATCACCTTGGCCAAGGGAGAGATTGAAGCATGGCGGGTTCATCTTTTAAGGTAAGTATTCCTAACTTTGTTCATCCTTTGTAAGAGTAGATAAATATGCATTTGCATTTCTCTTACATGAATTAGGATTTTCTATACATTGACATGATTAAATTTCTTAAATTCATGTTTAATTTTAGTGTTTATTACCCCCATTTTATGCCACAAGATTTGGTGAGCACTAGATTATATTTGTCCTTACTTATTATTAGTATTAGGAATATAAAAACATAGGACCTAGTTAGGGTTACTGCATAGTTTTGATGGACTAGAAGCTTTGAAACTCTCCCTAGTGATATTATTTATGGTAATATATCCCTTGGCTAGGTCTATTATATCCATATTGGTCATAACCTTGATTATATAATGTATCCCTAATCGAAAGTGTAAGTAGGATTTATCTTCTTTGAGCTAGGATTAACTTGTAGATCTTTTGTATTTCTTATTGTATATATCCAATACATCAATGAGCTATGAGTGCCTTTAATATAGATGATAATTACATGCTTAAACATCATGAACATGGGAGGATTGATAAAATTCAAGTTTGTATAGGCCATAGTAGATGCTTAAGCTAGAGGCAAAGTTTATAAGATGAGATACTTAACAGACATGGTCTGTGGGGTGCTCTCTTCTAAGCCTTTAGCCTTTCTTAAGTAGTTTTTTCAAGGATTGGTTGTCCACATGATATTTTATAAGCTATATGGCAACTAGTGCCACCATCACATCTAGGATATATATGATCATTTCTACTCAATGTCCTTTCAAGACATCAATGAGGCTTTGATGCCTAGACTCTATAAGGTGATCAAGGATTCTATCATAGCCATCATAGACTACTACATATATAACTATGATACTATGATTTGGATTATGGTTTTCCTCAAATACCCACCCTACCTACCATATTACATTCTAAATCACTTAGAGGAACAATAAATTACCTATAATTTGGTGTAGGTAATCTTTACATTCTTCATACAATGTCAGTAAAATGCATGCCCACAAATATTGGTCATCATAAGGGACCATGTCTATAAGACTTACCCTTATATTTATAATATGGTAATTAGTAAATACTCCTTCACCCTTACAAAGTGAAAGATTTAAATGGGACCCTAAATGTGTAATTTGATCTTAGTTGGCATGGTACTCAACCTACCTCAACATCAACTACCTCTATCAAGATAAAGATGATGATGAACTTTAACTAGATGCTACCAATGACTAGAAGATGTTATCCTAAATAGTGGCAAAGAAAATGAAGAAGGGAAATAAGGATTAAGTATGCCCCTTTATGGCTCCTCCTGATCTTGATCTATCCATAAATGAAATAATTCCAACATCTCCAACCATTTCTTAGAGGATCCTGCAAGGCATCATACCACCTTCTCCTCCTCAAGATCCAATTTTATCTTTACTTCTACCATAAAATCCTAATATAAGTCTAGTTTCACTTCTTATAATAAATCTTACTCCTCATACTTCATCTCTACCTCTATCTCCTCTATTTTTGGCTCACATTTTGGATCCACCTCCACCTCCTTTGGTAGCTCCAATAACCATGTCATGATCGTTTTATCCCTAGTCTACATTATGCCAGGAATTACAAGCGTATCTCACTCAATCATTGACACTTCAGTCATATGCCATAAATACCCTAAGGTTTGATGTGGTAGGTAGCCCAAGAGTGATTCTATAATGATGATTCCAATAGGCACCCATCTAGGTTCCCCCTCTCACATATCCATCTCCTCCCATTTCCCTTCCATTTATCACTCTTGTTGCTTTCCAACTCTAAGTTCTAGGACCAACTAGTTCTTATCTACCCCATAAGTTCCATAGGTGGTGTCTCATTTATTTACCATTTTTACCTTTACATATTTCACCCAAGTACCTTTTGCCTTGATCTTTTAGAGAATCCTTGCCTCTTTGTTCCCTTATACTCCCTCCATCTAATAACCTCAAGTCCTCTTAATGCTTCTTTTGGGTGAACCTTTAGTTTCAGGGTGATTATGATCCTTGTGAGCATACAACTTCCATTAGAGCCCCTTCTAGTGCCAACTTTAGTTATTTTTATGATCACCTCTTTATCTTTGAGTCCCCACCATTGGCCCCTACATCTCCTATCATATCGATCATACCATCTACTACAACACCTAAAGCCGACTTGGGTAAGAGGCTAAAGAATCAAAAGGAAACCCACACTCTATCTTTATCCTAAGGGAATTTTTATATGATTCAACCTCGTTCATAAGCCTTGATATCTCCTTCAGCCCCAACAACAAAATCTCATCACATAACTCTTTGGTTTCCTTTTTTCAATACCTGTGATACCACATGACTCACCTTCAACTAACCTATCTCTTCCATATTATTTAAAGACTCACTCTTAGGGGTAATTATACCTTAGGTGAACCTAACTTGGGAAAAACAATGGATGTAAATGTTTATTTTTCCCTCCCATTTCATTCTCCATTCTTTCACTCCCATTACTCTTCCACCTCCACTACTTTCCTCTTTCACTCCTTTCACTTCTTCCATCTCCCCACCACCTTGTCCTCCACCCTTAACTAGCATTTCAACCACACATAATTCACCCCCCATAACCTAAGGGATGGTTTAAAAGTCACAATCACTATAGATGAATATTTATGGTGACCCAAATATGCTATGGAGTTTTGATCAAGCCTCCATAAGTATGAAGAGAACACTCATGAAATTTTTTTTAAAGATGGGAATTTTATGGTGTGACAAACCCACCAAGATATATTATCCCTAACCAATGTGAATACTTTTGATAGGGAAGAGAGGATGGATAAGGACCCACTATCAGTTCTCTAAGCTACCCATAATATGTCTAAGAATCTCCTTAAGGACATGAAGATCCAAGTTCAAACTTTGGAATCCCAAGTGAAGATCACTTTTATAGTTTCACTAATTGGGTAAGTCAAGGACACCCTCATACTAATTTTATCAATATTTGGGAAAGTAGTGGATAAATTGGATGAGGCTATCATGTTTATCTAATATACCTAATCATGTGTGGAGAGGATTATAGAGATTGATGGGAAATGTTAAAAGCTAAAAGTGTGGTAAAAAAAGGGATGTTCATAGATCTTAAACTTATGTTTACCTTAGATTTGGTGTTGTAATAAATATATGATAGGATCATGAGAGATTTAATGAAAGTGTGGTTTTCCTTGGCCTACACTACAATAAGAATCTTGAAAGAGGGAATGAAGAATATATTGGCCTACTTCAAAGAGGTCAATACCTTTGTGTTATTCCACTAGAATGGCACCTTACTAGACCAAGGGGAATTTAAAGTCCACCTAGGTCAAATAAACCAGGTTATGAGGGAAAACATGGCTAAGGAAAACTATGAAAGGGCTTGAGAGGTGTTATATAATTAAACTTAGTCCATTAAAATCATCAAATATGTCTTCAAAGTCCAAGAATAAATATAAGTACCCTTATAAATATTCTAAAAAATAAAATCTTAGACTGATTTAATATTTAAGGGTACCTTAATGAACCTATCCAAGATGGACAAGGAGATTAACCTCATTTCAACTACATTGGAAGTTAGGAGTGCCTAGTCAAATATTTTAGGAGCCATTCCTTCTCTTCCACCTCCTTGTGTTAATCTAGTGGACCCCTATAGATATGTTTTAGGTTTTTAGGGATTATTTTATTTAAATTTTGAAATATGGTTGTAACTATAATGAGTGGCCATCATGTCCTAAGATGATATCCTCATGCTATTTAGAGGTGATCTCCAATAATTTTCTATATAAATATTATATGGTCAACCAAAAATTACTTAAAAGTGTTATCATATTATAGCCAATATTTCACCTACTTTTCTTTCATCACTCTAGACTATAAAAAATCAGCCCAAAATCCATCATTGTTACAACATTTAATCTTTTAATGAACACAATATTTATTTTATATAAGAGGGTCTATTATGTGTTTCAATCTTCTTTTATAGTCATGTTTGAATGATCATAAATGATAGTTTAATTAGATTAGCACTTTATTGCTTTATGTAGATCATGGTTATAATGTTCTTAGCTATCATATTCGTTATGTGAGTTCTTTCATTTCCTTCTAGTAGTGATGATATTTTATGTGTTAATATACAAATTCTCGTATGGTTTTTATGTTTTTTGAAAATAAACACCTAAAACTCATCATTAGTGAGAAATCACATTGAAGACATACTATCGGTTACCTTAGACTCTTCCCACTATATGTTCTTGGAGGTAGAACTATAGTGAAACTTAGTCTATAATGGTATAATTATGGAAAAGTCACTTGGTATAATGACCAATGAATTGAGTTTTTTTTAGACTTAGAGGCTCCCCTTTTCTACCTTACCCTTCCATCTATTTTATATTTTTTTGTGGAATTATAATACCCTTTCTTCCTATGCTTATAAATAATAAGACCAATACTCAAGTTCGTATAAAAATCTTTAACACATTTACAAGACATTAGATTGAACTTTTGGTGATTATAGTGCTTCTCTTAGAGACTATTCATGAAGACTCCATTGGTGAAGTCTAATAGCTATAACCATGGCCTAGGTTGATCTTAGATTAGTTATAAAATAGAGGATGAAAGTATGTAGTTGTATCCACCTTTGATTTTATAAGGAATACCCAACCTCATGGGTGTCTCATGAGATAGATCAGATTAGATTGAATAACAGTTGGCACTAAGAGTTCATGTAAAAAATACTTCATGCCTGTTATTTAATTTGTTTTTATAAATATGTTTATATTGTATTATTAGTAATAATGTGTTAACTACTATTTGTTTGTAAAGCATCCTAGAGACCAGTTCCTTTGTTATCAGGGCTAACTCCCATCGAGGTCAATTGGTAATTTCTCCCTTGATTTTACATAAAAACATAGGTCCAACCAACCTAAAACTACTATGATTCCTATCAATTCATCCCTGTAACCTATCCTTGGTTTGTATCCCAAGATGGCCTGGTTAGCTATCTCATCCATTAACTTCCTATAATTCATCCATGATTTACCTAGGAATCCAGAAAGGTATCTTCCTTATTTCATCATTGGTGTGGGATGAATCATGGAAGAACACATAACCTACTACAATATCACCTTGAGACTCTTAAATGTAGAACAGGAGGATGTGGCATTTAAACTTTTCCCCTTTACCTTAATAGAATCTACATATGATTGGTTATTCAACCTTCCTAAAGACTCTATCTTGAGTTGGGACCATTTTAGTTTTACTTTCCTCACCCAATTTAGGAAAGTGGTATACCCCAGTGTCTTGTACCAGTAGTTTGTTTTGTATCAAGATAGATCCCAATGAGCCCATTAGAAATGTCAATGCTATAATTTTGAATATGTATAGATAAGTAACAATTATTTATCAATATAACCCTTAACTTGCACTTGAAATGTATAATAATGCACTATAACCTTGGATAACCATGTTAATAAGGAGAGACATAGCCACAATAGACTCATCCTTAACTTATGTAGGGACCATCAAAATGCATAAAAAATTGAACCCCCAAGGTCACACAATGACACCCACTCCTAATATGCTACCATAGACTCCAACATTGAAATTATTTCCCAATTCTAATTAGAATATTCCTATGCATTAATTTATCATTATAACACATCAATTCTTACTAGGCTATCCCACTTCAAACTAACAACTGGGTTACCTAAACCTAGGAAGCCAAGAACTGATTCCCTATAATTAACATTAGGTAACATTATTTTTGGCTAATAATACCCAAACCACACCTCAAGAGTCAAATAAAAATAACTTAGATTCCATTCAATGGATGGTACAAAAAATTAGTAATGCCTTCATAGGGCTACAGAGATAGGTGAGTAACTCTAATGTAGAAATCTCTAAAATAACTTCACATATCAAAGACTAAACAAGAGATATTACTATCATCACAATACCCCAAAACCTTCACCTAATAGGCTACCCAAAATCAATATCTATCAGATATCCTTACCTAATTTGTTTTGAGTACATAACATAATAGCACATGGGGAACTATATTGTATAGATTTTGGCTCTACTTTGAAGATCTTCCAAAATGAAATGGAATAATACAAAGTGGTCCTTAATCATATAGAATCCTCTAGCTCAAGTAAAGTCACTAGTATTATTATGGTGTTAGGAACCATGTATTTCCCTATCAAAGAAGAAAATGAACCAGATTAGGGTATTAGTGAGGTGTAAGAATTTCAATAGCTCTAAAGGAGAAATTATTCCCTTAGGAAGAGGAAACCATAACATCCCCTTATTACCTCAACACCCCCCAATAATGGTGTAACTTCACCAAAATAAAACACTATGAATGATCCCCCACCTCCAAGACTCAAGAACCTAAGGCACATGTGGAGACCTCACCAGTCCAAAGTAAAGTAGGTTAAAACATAGTTGAGGATATGAAAAACATCAATGCTAACATTGCCCTCCATGTGTCTTTTCAAATCATGGAGTAATAGGATCTCCTACTAAAGTCTTTGACTCAAAATCCAAACCCATAGGCCCAATCAAAATTTAGATAATCACACATTAATGTGCTCATTCATAAGAATAATATGGAGGTACCTCTTTTCCTTTTAATGATCTAGTTGTTTGGAAATAATCTATATAACTTCTTAGTATATTTAGGATCCTAGACCAATGTGATGTTGAAAAACATATGTGACAAACACAACCTTGCCTCCATAAAGTCAGACAAGGTAGTAGTCTATCTTGACAAGTTAGAGGTGAAAGCGATAGGTGAATTTATAAACATTCACATCTAACTAGATTCTAGGCCTAATATTCAACACTTTTTAAACATCCAAGTGTTAGATATCTTAGAAGCCTAAAACATGCTCCTTAAAAGAGACTGGTCCAAATTCCTAAATGGATATATGGCCATATATTTATCCCATACATGTTTTTCATGGAGAGGATTATCCAACCAAATAAGGGTAATATAAATAACTACACATGAAGCATTTTTTAATCAAATACAATGCCATTAATGAAAAGATAAACTTATTTTCCTTAGACCTAGGTATTTACACACTAAGTATAAAGCCTCCCAAAACCCAAATGAGTCATAGCCTAAATGTACTTTGGCATGTGGTCTCTTTATATAGATTGATCTCACTCTAAACAAGGAAGTGGCATTGGTTTTATACTGATAGACCCCCTAAGGAGGAAACATCTAGCATCATATATTTTATAATTTCCTTTCAAAAATAACTTGGTAGAGTATGAAGATCTAATCTTGGGATTAAAATTTGCATTAAAACATAATGCAAATGAACTAATAGTATTCAATAACTCTAAACTAGTGGTTAACTAGATTATTACTAAGTTTCAATGCAAGCTATCATACCTTAGAATATATAAGAATAGATCTTGGGACTTAATCAAAATATTCAATGAATTTAATATTATCCCTATTCCCTATGAGTAAAATCAATTAGCATAATCACTATAATCCATGGTTACAAACATAACTCCCTTGGATGACACTAGGTTATAAGAGTTCTCTATGTAACTAGTCCTATGTCCCTCTATCCTAGACAATGTGACAAACATCAAAGTATTCAACTATGACCAATAAATAATCCAATTCCTTAGAAATAAGGGGATATTTGAGGCCCAAATCATAAATGAAAAATATAGAGACAAACCTAGGAATGAGTTGGATAAGGATGGGATCCTAAATATTCATGGGAACTAGATCCCAAATGGGATGATCTCCTTGGAAAGAGTGTTTGATGTATTATACCTAACCTTGCAAGATAAAAAAACCCATGTTCAAAGATAAAAAGTGTTGACTCATTAATCTTGTCCTTACAGAGAATCCCCATATGGTTAATATGGGTCTATATTATACAAACCATAAATTAGAGTAGTTCTAAAGGTTATTATTGTGATATAAGGATGTGACCACCTAGGCCTATAAAGACATTAAGGTGTTCTACATGAGATTAATCACTCATAATATCCCCTTAAAACCCATCCAAAAACACTTCAGATAAAGGCAAAGGTTGGTGAACTCAATCCTAGATACCTTGATACACAGGGAAGTCTATAAGTTACTATTGGCAAGGATAATTTCCCCAATCTACCCCTCCACTTGGGTGGCTAACTTAGTTAAAATGTGAAATAATAATGAATAAATACACCTATGCATAGACTTATTAACTTGAACAAGGCCTTAGATGAAGATAAATAGCCATTTACCTCCCTATATAAGGTGATACATATGGTGAGTGGGTCTCAAATGATTTCCTTTTTTGATAGCTTCTTAGTTTACAACTAGGTCTTAGCTAACTTTGGGGATAGAAATAAGACTGATTTCAACACTAAGTGGGGAACATTATCTTATAAACAAATGCCTTTTATGTTAATCAACATTGGTTCCACTTTCCAAATGGAGATGGACTTCACTTTTGAGGAACTAATAGGTAAGTATATAATAATCTATATGGATGACTTAACTATGTTTTCAAAATACAAGTAATATTATGTGCACCACTTATAAAGGGCATTTAAAAGATGCAAAAGTTGTGTAATTTTATTAAACCTAAATAAGAGGATGTTCCATGTCACCTAGGATAACCTTACCAATCACATGTCATAAAATAAGGTATCTCTATCAACCCTAAAAGGGTGGATGTAATTTCTAAACTACCTTTACCTAATAACAATAAGGAATTAAAATCATTATTTGGAAAGATAAACTTTGAGCGTAAATGTTTTTATGTATTTATTTAGATAGTGAAGCCCTTAAATACAATGTTAAAATAAGATGCTAAGGTGGAGTGGCACATGGAATCAAATAAAAATTTCCATGATATCAAAGATGTAATCATGTAAGCCCCAGTCCTCATTAGCGCCAACTATACGTAAGAATTCTATGTCTATCCCTTTGCTTTAGAGCACACCATTATTTATTGACTCACCCAAAGGTTATGAGGAGAAGAGAACCTAATGGATTTTATGATCACTAATCTTAAAGATGACAAGCTACGGTATTATACACTAGACAATCATGCCTATACCCTAGTCAAGGTAGTAAAAACATTCAGGCATTACATCATCTAGAACATAGTACATGTCACTATCCTATACCCAACTATAAAGAAAATTTTAGGGTAGAATGATCTAGGTAAAATAAGAGGGTGTTAAATGACAATATTACAAGAGTATGACATGGAAATCAAGTTGGCCAAATTAGTTAGAGGACAAGGCCTTAATCATATAATAATGGAAATCAACCCAAGAATTATGGTACACCAAGTGGACCAATAAAGGTTAATACAATCAAAATGGTATACTTGAGTCATTCAGTTTATACTATATATAAATATACCCCTAGGACTCAATAACACACAAAGAACATCCCACCAATTGAAGGCCACATAATATATACTAAAGAAGGGAATTTTCTTTAGAAGAAAATGTTGACCAAATTTCACCCTAGGTCAATTTTGGTCAAACCTCATTCATATTCAAAATTTCATAGGGTCCCTTAGGTTTTGAAGTGGTCACATGGTCATTAGTAAGCTCCAATTATATCTTGAGGTCATACATACATTTTTATCTTTGTCACATTTGTCTAGTTAGTCTTATGTCATCTTATGCCACCTTTTATCCATTTAAATGAATGTACAGTTTCCCATCAAAAGATAAATGTTTCAAGATGTAGTATAACACACCTTATCTCAAATAATGTTATAAAATATGTTTGAAACTAAAATGTGGTAAGTTCAATGTATAAACAAGAAGATCACCTAAAAAGAAAGTTAATTTTAGGTAGTTATACAAACTAGTGACTCATCTATCATGTGTGGAGGATTTAGGAAGGTATTTGGATATCCCCATAGGTCTTTTATAGGCTCACATGGATTTAATGGATCTAATTTTGATGAGAACTATTTTATCTCTCTTATCACTCTCTTAGATAGGTCAAGAAGGTCAAATAGTTTAATGTTAGGATGGATAGGAGAAGAGGAGTTTGAGTGAGTGAACTTGGGTGATGTTATTATTCCTTGTGATCTCTCATTTCATGTTCATGGTTTCTATATTGAAGGTTTATACCAAATTAATAATCAGTAACATTGTTAATGCCTCTAAACTATTTGTGCATTCCCATTGTCTTTGGTTTTCACATATATTTGCATTGGTCTATGTCAGACAAATGGTGTATGTGGACTTTCAAAGAGTGATCACTCATTTCATGTTGGATTCAAAATGGTTGGCATGTGTGAAAATGAGGAGATAGGCAAAAACATCTCATTATGATAAACATGCATAACAATGATGGTTTACAAAACATGTTTTGATAGCTACAGGTGAAGGTGTGAAGTGGAGGTTTAAAAAGATACTTTAATTAAATACTCACATTATAATGTATCTTCTAAACCTTATTTTATCACACATTCATCTAGTTTGAGGTCATAATATAACTATATTATCACTATCATATACAGGCAAAGTACACATTGAGTATGTGTGTTTTAGTAGTTAGAAGTGTCACTGATTTGTGAGAGAACTAAGTTGTGTGGATTTAAAAACTCTAAAATAATTCCTAGTCACCTTAAAATCCTATAATAAACTCTACCAATTTATTAAGGAGGCTAGGTATTCAAAATAGTGAGGTCATTACCTACTTCCAAACCTAAGTGTAAGCTATAGTGTTGGAAAAGGTACTTAATGAGAAGTTTACCTTAACTTATTTGAAATGATCCTACTCTATATAATTTTATCTCATGGTGGAAGTTCATGAGGTTTGTGTAAGCATAATAGTTTTATCCTTAATGCCTAGATGGAGAAGTCACACCTTGATACAAGAAATAGATTGTTTGGTCAATAGAACTGATGGTAGAGTGATTTTCAATTCAATAAACTTTCTGATGTAAACATAGAAAACACAATGGTTGTATGCCAAAACAAGCCAAAATTAACTTTGAGAAAATTTTAGACACCTAATGCATTGATGGTGAGGTATGAGAGAATGTTCTCAAGGTGAAATGTATCCATTTAGGTTTGATATTATTCTAGTAACTAGAACAAGAACTTAGGGTGTGAGATAAATGTTTAAACATATATGACCACCTACAGGGATATCATTATCCACTTAATGCACATACATAGTTTGACATAGTCATAGACTAGCCTAGCTAATGGAGATTATAATTTCGAAGATTGGTAGAGGTATAACGTGGATAGCCATGTTGAATCCACTCTCACATTGATAAAATCATAATTCAATGTGATTATTAGAGGCATAAATGTAGGAGAGGTGAATCTAAACTAAAATTTCAAACCTCAACCTACAGTTAGTCAAAATCTTACATATAGTCACATACCTAAAACATAGTAATGAAAAATTGTGATGTGAATCCTATTAGAGTATTATATGTATTTTAAAATTTGTATAGAGGGTCATCATGACCTAACCTAGGATCCTAGGGTATCATTTGGTCTAAAAAAATAGAGGAAGTGCCCTCTATTTTATCTCAAAGTAGAGGCACTCCATAACTAGTATAACCTGTTGAACTATATGCATAGATGGTGAAAATATGAATTAAGAGTCTTTAATGGATTTAGTATGTTTTATAGGGTTTAATTTAAGGTTAATGAGTGTTTAGAAACACATAAAACCATATGAAACACTCAAAAGTGACCATATGCTAAAAAATAGAGTCTTGCAGACTAGGCCTAAGAACTATACATGAACTATCAAGTTCTTAACTTCATTATATGATCATATTATCCTTTGAAGAAAGTTTATAACTTTCATATGAGAGTGGAGACTCCATGAGACTTAGTGGTTTGCATAAAACAACCTATAATTAGTCATTTTGGCTTAAATATATTTTAAGGCTATATAAGATGCAAGCAAGAACTCAAGAAGCTAATTTATTTTTATCATATCTATATGTAAAATGTTCATGGTGTCTCAAATAGTTTAGGATAGTTGAGGTAGGTATTGAACTCAAACTTTATGAAATTGGTTCAAAGGTTAAGCATCTAACTTTTATGAATCATCACTAAGAACCTAAACGACCTAAAACTCTCTCAAGAACCCAATGAAGATGATATAAATGTAAATGCATCCAAATGGGGTCAATTTACATAGAATATTATTTTTACATGCTTTTCACTCTCTGAGGATCCTCACCACTTAGTTTTTCTATATTGTCACTTGTATAAACATGTCTAATTATATGTTTTTTATAGGATTTGAGTTGATTTAAAGGTATAGAAGAGAATTGATAGGTGAAGGTTACTATGGAATGTGTGTGAATATGTGTTTCAAATCTTAAAACCCCATTCTCACCTTAGTGGTACATGGAAACCCATCTACTAAACTATTTGATGCAGACAGTTTCAATATGATAGTGAGAAAGTAAAGTGACTGCCTAAGTTGAAGATGATAAGTGTTATTTTCAATCTTCTTGAGGCTTATATAATAGAATAAAGGAAATAGAGGTATTTAATAGGTGTCTCATTTCATTTTTAATTAATTATTTTTAACATCTACAAGTCACCATAGTGACAAATGTAAGGATTGAGGCCTAGAGGTATAATGAGTGACTAAAAGAAGATAAATGATAAGTGACAAAGAGAAGTCTATCAGTTGAGGGGTATATGATGAATATTATAATCATTTTTCTACCTTACAAATTTATATTATATTTTTCAATGATTTTTACAATAGTTTTGGATAGTTAGTGAACTCTTCATCATTAAGGTAGTTTCAAAAAGAAATATGGAGTGTCTCTACACCAACTTCAAGAAAGATGTCATGTTCTAGATGGACACTTGTCTAAGAGGACCTCATGGCCTATTAAATAACTCTATTTTATTTCATTTTAATTGGTATTAAATCCTTGACACTTGTATTTTTAACTATTCAACTTCATTCTTTCTCTCTCCTTTCCTATGCTCTATATATTCAAGCCTTTTTGGCATTGTAAACATATCCACAATTAGAATGGTGAATCCATGCTATTTTTTAAATCTTGATTTATCTTTAAATAAATTTTTCTCAATATGGTTTTGTCTCTTCTATTCTTTCTTAAGTATGTCAAGTAGTGTATTTAGATGACAAGTGATGAATGTCTTCTCCTTGCTTCCATTCCACTCTTGTGTGTATTGTGTGAGTAGTAACATTTATTATAAAATGTCTCATGAAGTGTAACTATTTTTAATGGGTATTTGAAGTGTATGATAGATTATTAGTGTCTAGGATTATACCTCATTTTCACCCAACTCTATATATGCATATAAATCTACCTCCATATAAAAACACTTATGTTAAAAGAACCTTGAATTGAGATCAGTTTTAGTAGTCTACCTTATTAGTACAAATTTAGGTATGTTTGTGGAGATATCTTTAGTGTATCACCTCCATTACTATAGGTTAATTTTTTTTTCCTTCTTCCTTTTTCACCCCTAATAGTTATTATCTTAGTGTAGTTTGTGAGCCTAGAAAGATAGATAAAGAGAGCTAACCCATAATCTAGAGGTTTGCCCCTATCATAGATAACCCATAGGTATATGGGTAATCCCATGTTATCCAAATTTGGAGAGGTTTGAACCACCTCTTCTTAGGATAAAATTTTTGGATATAATAATTTTGGCATGCTTGGTAGGACTCAAGGTCCAAAAGAGTGGAAGTATTTTTTATGTTCTTCCTTTTATCATCTTTTGGAAGCATTCAATCAAAAACCAATGGTGACTCTAAATGCAATAATCTAGTTATAATTAGGTCAGGTACTTATTATAAAATATTTGTATCAAGTCTTGTATTTAATTTGGCTAATGAATTTGATATGGATGGATATGTTGAGATTTCCTACTATAAACCTCCTTATCAACCTTGTCATGACCCATATTATGTACCTCAATAACACTATTAATTATGTTATCAACCATATGGTTAGCCTTTTCCTTTCCCATATGATCATGATGTTATTGAGTATCCTTATGAAGAAGCCTATAAATAAGGATATCAATAAGATGTGATTAATACTTTTGAAGAATAATTCCAAGGCACTTGATATCTAGCTTCTTATAGGCATTCTTTCTTAAGATCCTAGACAACCTTTTAAAGGTCAATACAAAAGGAAACTAACTTAATAATTAAGAGATCGCCAAAACCCATAATTCTATCCTCCTCATACTTTAATTCCACCTCAAGATAAATCCTTGTTGGTACTCATTCCAAATATGTTAAAATCAAAAAGGGTGATGAAAAAATGGGATAAGGAACTTAAGGTAATCCCTATTCATCTCATAGAAAGGTTGATAATTCAGTTTAATTATTTATGAATAAGTGAAGGTTGGTTGAGGAAGAAGCTAACTATATCATCAATAAATATTTGAATGAAATGACATGTTATATCCAATGATGTGTAGATATATTAGAAAGGTAGTAAATACAAGAAGATGAGGATTAACTTGTATCTATTGAAGGGCATCAATAAGGCTATGAAGAAGATGAAAATATAATTGAAAAATAAGTCTCTCCCTCACATCCTAAAGAGTCTTCTTATGTTCCACATAAGTTTTTTGATGCTCCTTAACCTCATGATATCATTCACCATCCTCAAGAGGAGCCTCCAAAAGAGCCTAATAGCCTTAAATTTCCAACTTGGAACCAAGTAGTGAAGTCTTAGGGAAAGAAATATGAAGAGAGTGAGGACCAAGAATTTGATGATAAGAAAGAAAACCTTATGTTTATCCAAGCCCTATTGCCTTCTCCTCAAGAAACTATAGCGTTTCCATCTTGGAGGTCTATCCAAGAATATTTTCAACTTGAAATATAATCCTTAGTTGATAATGTGGAAGATAAATTTAAACCTATTGAAGATCC